>JADLZN010002908.1:82408-132624 GCA_018155175.1 Sinocyclocheilus anophthalmus
ATGACTTGACCAGACTCATGATAATAAACCGTGACTCGATTTGACTCATGACGATCAACAGTGCCTTACTCTAATGCGGTGTGTTCCGCCATCTTGTGAGTGTGTTCCGCTGTCGCCGCCATCTTGTGAGCATGCTCTAGTGTGGCCACCTTCTTGCGATCAGGCTCCGCTGCTGCCGCCATTTTGTGAGCGTGCTCTGGTACAGCCACCACTTCAGTCACAGACATTGTGTCGCGTTCTTCCTCCGCGACACCCACAGTAAATAAAGGTCCGACAGTCAACAAAGCATAATCCATGAACTGAGCAAGTGATGAAAGTGGACCCTCGCGTCTAAGCTTAGCCCTAAGACGTTGATTTATGCCATCGCAGAAAAACTCTATCAATAGACAATCTGGTAACTCAGAATAGTGAGCGATGACTAAAAACTCTCTGATATAGTTCTCCAGTGATCGTGGACCCTGTTTAAGGGCTAACAAAATCCTTGCGGTGTCCATACCTGGCCAATGCTCCACAGAAAAGCTGCTGGATCCTTGTTTGGCAGAGTATTCTGTAACGGGGCTGACAAGAAGTGAGACGTGCGGATCCATATGCAAGCTCTTTATAAGGTATAGAAGACGGAGACGTGGTCATGAAACAGGCATGGGTCAGACAATGGCAAACAGGTATATGGCGGGGAAAAACATAAGAATAGTCCTAGGGCTAGCGCAGGACGACGATCGGCAGACAGAATCACAGGGACGAGACAAGAGGGAAAAATCCAGGAGCAGGCAAAGATCGAACCGGAAAACTGACGACGGCACAATAAGCGGAAACGACGGGATAAGGATAACAGGTCAATAGGAACCTCCAAGCGAATATACTCTTACAGTGACTGTATTTTGAGTAGAGTGATATAGTAGTTGGGTGATTATAGTGAGTGAGTGACTTAAACAGCTGTGGCAATCAGTCGACAACAGCGTTGTGGCCAACTCCGATCTGAGTGAACAATCATTGCATGATGGATGGATCATGTATTAGACAGTGGATATTGCCACGTTGTGTTGTGCGAGAGACCAGTTAATGAAAGGGACCCTGTGGTGATAACCGAAGCCTGGAACCGAATTCGTTGCCATGCGAGTTTTGTAAATATATCTGACCTGTAAGACCTGATTTATATATAATATATATATATCTCACCATTTTACTACGACTAGTGCCATTGTATGCTTGATCTGATGTAGCGAGAAACATTCTGAGTGTGGCCATTATTTTCATGGAAACTCACCGGTCAACGTATCTTCCAGGCAGCTCTCTTTACGCAATTACAAGTTCCATATCCCTTCGCATAGTTAATGTAATACCGAAAGTAGCAACGTACCTAACCACCACACAGGAATTACTGTATCACACATCTCGCACACGCACGACGACGTCACGCAGTTTGCAAAAAAGGTGTTGTCAGCGCTCCTGACGTTTTATCAGTTAGCCTATAATGTAAGCAACTAACAGGCACACATGACATTTCTCACGAGCGAGTAATAAACGCCGCTGTGAGACTCTGCGCAGAACACTGTGAGTGAACGCACATAGGTCGCCTATTCACGAGCAAGCTCCTCTCTCTCTCTTTCTCTGTGCGTCTCTGTCTCGCTCGCTCTCTTTCTAATAACTGCATTAGAATGCTATCAACGGCTCAAGCCTCCATTACCAGTTTTAAAATTCGGTTGGAACTAGCAAATTAGTGTATGATGAGATGCTTAATCAAATATCCTACTCCCATACAGCGATTTCCAGCGAACCAAAAGCGCGCACGAATCCCTTTAATATACAGCCTGATCACGGGCTGAGTGGTACCGTAGATAACGCAAAGAATTTAAATGAAAATGCACGGCGGCCCAGCGAGAGGCAATGCAAGTCAATTATTCCACACACACACACACACATAAATAAATTTAATAAAAAATATGTTTGTGCAGAATTGAATGACAATTTTGATAATATGTTTTATGTGACAAAATTGATAATAAATTTTGATCATTTTCTTTCTAGTAAAGGCACAAAATATTAAATGTCACTAATACTTACTGAGTAAAACACTATTTTGTACAAGGGGGTCAAAATGACTATATTTACCCGAGATTTGGTGCCAAATTACAGGGATTTTCTGTGGCCAAAAACCAAATGTGGGTCACTTTGCATTCAGGTGATACTTTTTTCTTCATAGAAGAATGTCTGATGAACAAATAATGTTCAAACTAGAAATTGATCTGTTTCCCCTCTAACAAAACAATTGCATAGAACATACCTGTCTGAGTTTCATAAATATTCTTTTTCAAAAGTTTCTGTGTCTGTAACTCAAGAAGTATTAATGATATCTCAATATCCTTTTAGATTCTGGTTCTTAGCAAACATTGCTTTTTGTATGTTATTTTAAATCATAAATCATACAGTCACTGCTGGAAAGGGTTCAAATATGCAAAAGATGCTGGAAAACTGAAGAATCTGCAGGAGCTGGAGGATTTTTCAGAAGAACAGTGCTCAGTTTAGCTGTTCAGAACAAACAAGGGACTCGTGAACAAGCATCACAAAACAACAAAACAGTCGTGGATCATCCAGGTAACCACACACAATATTAAGAACCAAGGGTTCCCAAACATTTGAATGGGGCAATCCCACATATTTAGGGATCTCAACGCGACCACTGAAAATATGTATAATTCAACAATTTGGACATGGAGCCACACTAAAATCCCCATATCTGTGAGATTGAACCACTAGGCCGTAACAATTTACATACCAACAGAAAAGGTTCTTAGGAACCAGAATATAAAAAATTTATTAATTCTTATAGGCACACAGACTTTGTAAAAAGAATATTCATGGCACTCAGACAAATATGTTCTATGCAATTGCTATGATAGAGGGCAAAAAGATACATTTCTAGTTTCAACATGATTTGTTTTTCAGACATTCTTCTTTAAATGTTTCAGATGAATCAAGTTGACCCCATTTGGTCTATAACTTGTACCACGGCAAATCGCCGCCTTGGAATTATAAGGTTCTATCGCATTCTCCGAGTGTTTTGGAGATTAATTGAGTCTCAAGAGTTGCATTCCATATAGCAAAAGTGATATGGGGAACAAGTTTCTTTAAAACATGAAAATGACAGAGACCCTAAATGTATTCTAAATGTACAATTATCAAAATCCTCTCAAATTTGTAAATGGGGATTTTTGGAACATGTCAAATGCAGATAGAACCTTCTAATTCTAAAAAGTCATTTTGCGCTTGGAATTATAAGGTTCTATCTTGCAAAGCATTAATTGAAGCAACAGTTTTCAAGAAATACTAACAGTCTACTTATAATTTGTTTTAAAATATAAAATTAGTGTTGTAACAATGTGTCGATATGTATGAGAAAGGTATATTGAATGCTTTTTATGAAATTTATTTCATATTTTTAGGACATAATTTTTTTTCTTTTTCAAGTAAAGCATAAAAGGCAATGCAAAATATTTTTTCCAGTGCAGATGTTAATTTTATGCAGGAATATGGTGGGTAACTAAACACATCATTGCAGGAACAGTTTAAGCAGCTACTGTAATACATCTGACCAGGACTTTGGGATCTCTCTAGAGATCAGTATGGCCGAGATAACATGTTAACATTTATTGTTGTAATTAAGACCTCATCAATTAAATTGATGACCATTTGACCTTTAAGGCTTTAAACTGCACGAAAACACAATGCTTTAGCAAAAGAATGTTGCACCAATCATTACATATCGGGCATGCAATACATGCAATAGTGTAAAACTCTCCTGATATGTTAAGCAAACAATTACAGCATAAATAAAGCTATTCCTTAACCCTTTTGTTAAACCTTGAAAGGTTCCATTTGAGCGAGATGATGTTACCATCACTGTCATCGTCAAGTCACTATCCATCATCTGCTCATATTCGCCATCTCAACCATATTCTCAAAACTATTGTTTTCAACGTCTTCAAAAACAACATTTTGATCGCTATTCACCACTTCCACCATCAAATGACTGTGACACTTATATTTCATTGCATACAGTAATTGCTCTGCAGTAAAACCGTTCAAGTCAATTACATTTTTGCCGATGATATTTTGCTTTTATGCATGTCAGGTCTTATGTGATGAAACAATCACGGTTGTCATGTCTATGAAACAGTGACCTCTGCGGAATAAGGTATTGCCTTTATTTAGTCACCAGATATTTAATTTTGTTTATGCCAGAAAAAATCTACTTACTATCTAGGCCTACCGCTGGTCGGCTAGCAGACATTATAAACCCTTTTTACAAATCCAAATCAGAAAACAGAACACAATTCTTTAAAATATCATTTTTTTTATCTCTTCTTTACGAGAATAACTAACATTGAAAATGTTTTCCACAGACTATATATTAACTATTTACAACTTTTGAAATTGAAATATTTAACATCAAAAAAGCTTTCCTGCGGGCATGGAGGCGTCCGCACGACTGACAAAGAAATTTGATCCTGATTGGTCCTTTGTGTACATTCGAAGGCTGATTGGCTCACAGATCGAGCCTTTACACCCAGTTCGAGTTCGACTTTGAAATAGAAGCATTTTTGTTTTCTAAACTAAAGAATAAAAGTCTCAAATGTCAGGCTGAAAAACATCACATAATGTAAATAAGTTGTCACAGAATAAGAATATGTGAATAACTCAATTTTGACAAAAACGTCAGATAGAACCAAGGCGACAAAATGTGTACAATTTAAATGTGTTAAATTAATTAATGGGGCCACATTAAAATCCCCACATCTCTGTAAATTAATCATATATGGCCTTAAAAATGAAGATACCAAAAGAAAATCTTATTAATGATATCCAAAGGGATATTAAGTATAAATAGAAATAGGCTTGGGAAGTTTTGGATTTGGTTAGAGTGTGTTACACTCATACTTGATCAAACAAAATCATTGTCAACACAGCTACTTGCCAATATGCACACAACTGTTTGTCAATGATTCAATTATGATTCAACGTTTTTTAGAAAAGCGAGAATTTTTTTTTAGCATTATTGCAGTTTATTATTAATGACACGACAGTTGAATGTCTAACAGCTTGCATCCACACTAATGCACAGTTCGATTTTGACATATCAGATGTTTTAACCTCTCTGTTTACAATCGGCAAGTCACAAGAATTCTTCAGAGGACACACACACGCACAAGTGCACATGAGTAACTGAAAGCAGCTGTCTGTCAGTCAGTGATTTTCGCATATCAAATACATGCTGAATTCCAAATGGCATAAATGATGACTTCATAAGGCACTTACTTAGGCAGCATAAGGCAAAGCACTAAAACATAGAGACCATACATTGTATGAGCAAAACACTGAGCAAAATCCAGGGTTTTCCACAGTTGCATATCTGTATAATAAAGCTTGATAGCATTTGCCATAGTAATTCACTTTGAACTTTACAAATTGTATCAAAGTTTAGATACTTTACTCACACAAGTCATCAAGTAACTGCGGATGCATAGGAAAACCTGAGAATTTTATTTTGTTTCTATTATCATGCTATTATCATGGGATATTGAAGGCACAAATCTTGTTTTAGCAAGTTTACCACTCCCACCCTCACCGACCAAAAGCTATAGCTTTTCAGAGGCTATGTCAAGTAATGCAGCCCACTCATAACATTAGAGCTGGAACCTCCAGCAATAAAATGAGTGTGAGTGTGAACGAATAATAATACAAAAATGTAACAAAACATATTTTAGTTATTTCTATTTCTTTGACTGTGCACTTTGATTTTAACTATTCTGTCAGTATTAAATCAGTTTAGAAAAGATTTTCAAACCTGGAAGAGAGAAGAAGCATACAGCAAAGTCCCATCTCCTCCCAAACAAATGATGAAGTCGACACAATTGGAAATATCATCATAACCTATGAAACATGTCAAGAGGTTGCACATCAATTTTACACATTTTATCTTAACTCAAGAACACTGGTTAAAGTTTCTAAGTCCTAAACAGTTTTTATAGTCACTGCAATAGTTTTCCTTAAATACACTATATGGACAAAAATATTGGGACAGCTCCTGCAGATTCTTCAGTTTTCCAGCATCTTTTGCATATTTGAACCCTTTCCAGCAGTGACCGTATGATTTTGAGATTCATCTTTTCACACTGAGCACAATTGAGTTACTCAAACACAACTATTAAAAAAGGTTCAAACATTCACTGATGCTCCAGAAGGAAACACGATGCATTAAGAGGGGGTGGTCCAAATCCAGAACAGGATGATGTCGTCCAAATTTTTCTTATTTTCTTGAACTATTTTTTTTTTACCATTTATTTACTGCCCTTTCGGAAGCAACAGAAGATACATGTTTCCCGGAAGACAAATTAAGTACAATTTACCTTGATCTTCAAATTCAAAAAGTTTTAATGCATCGTGTTTCCTTCTGGAGCATCAGTGAATGTTTGAACCTTTTTTAATAGTTGTGTTTGAGTCCCTCAATTGTCCTCAGTGTGAAAAGATGGATCTCAAAATCATACAGTCACTGCGGGAAAGGGGTCAAATATGCAAAATATGCTGGAAAACTGAAGAATCTGCAGGACCTGGAGAATTTTTCTGAAGAACAGTGCTCAGTTGAACTGTTCAGAACAAACAAGAGACTCATGAACAACCATCACAAAACAAAAAAACAGTCGTAGATCATCCAGGTAACCACACACATTAAGAACCAGCGGTTCCCAAACTTTTGAATGGGGGGTATTTTAATAATTTAAGATATGTCTTTTCTTTCTTTCTTTCTGTGACTAAATTAAACATCGTTAGTGTAAAATATCTACTCGGACCAGTACTAAATTAAAAAAATCACATGCATTTTGTATGATCTAGTCTTATTTTGTTAAAATTATTAAAAAAGGGGTTCCCAAACTTTTGCATGCCCAAATGTATCTCACTGTACCTGCCTACAGTCAGTCTGGGAAGGAAAGTTCCACAAGATTTTGAGTGTTCTTCGAGGCAATTTTAGACCAATTCATCTCAGTTAGGCATTGTGAGGTCAGGCACTGCACAGGGCCGGACTGCCGGACGCATTTTCAGGCTGTGAAATCCACCCACTACATCCAGTTCGCCCACAGAAAAAAGGGGGCGCCGCAACAATTTACCTTTTGGGGCCCACAACAGCTGACCCGCCTAGCAGCTACACCTACATATTAGTGGCTTAGAGTAGTAATTCGTACCCTTAAGGTATTAATTTGTAGGCCTACCTATTAGGGGTAAAAAGGAACAAATATGTCCTTTAGGGTCTGTTCAGTGCGCCACAAGCGACCATGTGGTACCCCAAAAGGTGCAATGTTGCCGCCTCTCATTTCCTGTATATAGCTCATACATCCACCAACAATTCGTGAAACAGAAGACCTATTATTAAAACGCCATCACATAAAAAAAGGTCCTAAATCCTAGTCTGGGGCCATGAACAATAACTACGGTTCTCCCGTTAACTGTGTCCACCTGGATTGAAATATTCCCCCTCATTTATGTGTTAGCCAAAGAATTTATTTATCTTAAAATGACTTAAATAACCTAGATTTAATAAAACCTATTTTCAGTTTTTTTTTTTTTTTTTTTTTTTTTTTTTTTTTTTTTTTCTTATACAAATATACACTACAGCTCAAAAGATTTGACACACAGGAAGGATTTTTTGATTTTTAAGAAGTCTCTTCTGCTCACCAAGCCAGCGTTTATTTGATCCAAATTACAGCAAAAGCAGTAATATTGTGAATATTTTTACTATTTAAAATAACTGCTTTCTATTTTAATATATTTAAAATGTAATTTCTTCCTGTGATAGCAAAGCTGCATTTTCAGCATCATTACTCAAGTCTTCAGTGATCACATGATCACATGATCATTTGCCTGTTCAAGAAAACATAATTGTTGAGTATATCTATAATTATTATTATTATCAATATTTAAAACAGTTGAGAACATTTTTTTTTGATGAATAGAAAGATCCAAAGATCAGAATTTATCTGAAATAAAAAGCTTTTGTAACATTCATTGTAAATTGATCAAAAGTGATGATAAAACACATTTATAATGTTACAAAAGATTTCTATTCAAAATAAATGCTGTTCTCATGAACTTTCTGTTCATCTGTGAATCCTGAAAAAAATCTACTCAGCTGTTTTCAACATAATAATAAATATTTTTGAGCAGCAAATCAGAATATTAAAATTATTTCTGAAGGATCAAGTAACACTGAAGACTGGAGTAATGACACTGAAAATTCAGCTTTGAAATCACAGGAATAAATTACAAACCCGATTCCAGAAAAGTTGGGACACTGTACAAATTGTGAATAAAAACAAGAATGCAAATGATGTAGCCCAGAAGGGTAAAATTTCAATATTTTATTCAGAATCACATCGCTGACTATCAATGTTTAAACTGAGAAAGATGCTATAATTTTAAGGAGAAAAAAATAAGTTGATTTTTCAAATTTATTCATGGCATCAAAAAGTCTCAAAAGTTGGAGACCATCAGGACCATGAGTTCCACTGTGTGGCATCCCTCTTTATTTTTATAACAGTTGCCAAAAGTCTGGGCCGACTGAGGAGACATGTTGCTACAAGTTTAGATTAAGAATGATTGTCCCATTCTTGTCTAATACAGGCATCTAGTTGCTCAACTGTCTTAGGTCTACTTTGTCGCATCTTCCTCTTTATGATAAGCCAAATGTTTTCTATGGGTGAAAGAACTGGACTGCAGGCTGGCCATTTCAGTAACCGGATCCTTCTTCTACGCAGCCATGATGTTGTAAATGATGCAGTATGTGGTCTGGCATTGTCATGTTGGAAAAATGCAAGATCTTCCCTGAAAGAGACGACGTCTGGATGGGACCATATGTTGTTCTAGAACTTGGATATACCTTCAGCATTGATGGTGCCTTTCCAGAAGTGTAAGCTGCCCATGCCACACGCAACACCATACCATCAGAGATGCAGGCTTCTAAACTGAGCACTGATAACAACTTGGGTTATCCTTGTACTCTTTAGTTCGGATGACATGGCGTTCCAGTTTTCCAAAAATAACTTCAAATTTAGATTCGTCTGACCACAGAACAGTTTTACACTTTGCCACAATTCATTTTAAATGAGCCTTGGCCCACAGAAAACACCTGCGCTTCTGGATCATGATTAGATATGGCTTCTTTTTTGACCTATCGAGTTTTAGCCGGCAACGGCGAATGGCACGTGGATTGTGTTCACCGACAATGTTTCTGGAAGTATTCCTGAGCCCATGTTGTGATTTCAATTACAGTAGCATTCCTGTATGTGATGCAGTGACGTCTAAGGGCCCGAAGATCACAGGCAACCAGTATGGTTTTCCGGCCTTGACCCACAGAGATTGTTCCAGATTCTCTGAAACTTTGCATGATATTATGCACTGTAGATGATGATAACTTCAAACTCTTGCAATTTTTCTCTGAGAAACTCCTATCTGATATTGCTCCACTATTTTTCGCAACAGCATTGGGGGAATTGGTGATCCTCATGCCCATCTTGACTTCTGAGAGACACTGCCACTCTGAGAGGCTCTTTGTATACCCAATCATGTTGCCAATTGACAACAAATTGGCAACAGCTGTTCCTTATATGTACATTTAAATTTTCCGTCCTCTTATTGCTACCTGTCCCAACTTATTTTGGAATGTGTAGCTCTCATGAAATCTAAAATGAGCCAATATTTGGCATGACATTTCAAATGTCTCACTTTCAACATTTGTTGTTATCTAGTATTCTATTGATGAATAAAATATAAGTTAAATGAGATTTGAATATCATTATTCCATCCTTTTACTCACATTTTGTACAGTGTACCCAAATTTTTTGGATTTGGGTTTGTACATTTTAATAAAAATATTTCACAATATTACTGTTTTTACTGTATTTTTAATAAAATAAATAAGGCCTTGTGAGCAGATTGAAGCGACTTCTTTAAAAAAACATTTAAAATATTACTGTTCAAAAACTTTTGACTAGTATATATAATACTTTCTAAGTGCTTAAATGTCAAAATCAGTAATACAATTATATTTTTGAAAAAGTCTAATCTCCTTTTTGTGACCCCTGCCTTCGCTAAAGTCTAATACACTATTGAATTATTAGGCTGTGAGCCTGTTATTCATATTGTTTTTGTGTTGATGTCTGCTCTAGCTCCCTCCCTCCCTGTACAATAAATCCATGTGAATATCTGTCCCTGCTAAATTTTTTAATGTAACTTTACAATCAATATTGATGTTCTTTAGCACAGATTTCTGAATGATGATAATAATGGGGTGCTACTGATAGCCAAACAGATACTAGCAGTTTAATACTCAACTAAAGACAAAACTATCTAGCGTATTACAGATGAAACTGACCTGCACTTAAAGCCCTGAACAGGTCAGTGATGTTGTTACATTTCACTGCTTCTTCTTCATCCAAGTCCCGCGCATCGCGTTTGTTTCGGCCCAGCGCGGAACAGACGTGAGCTGATTCGTATAGCGCAGCGCTGACAGTCAAGACTAACCGATTTATGATTTATTATCTATTTATCAAATTAAAAAATACTAATGCTGTAAAATATACATTAGAGTCAGTTGGTACTACATTATTATATTGAAGGTTAAAACTGACTGATTTGTGCTGTACAACTGCTTAAATTTCACTTAATGTTTTATAATAATTAAGTTGCAATTACTTCAGTTAGTTAATTTTTTTTTAATATACACATTTAAATAGTGGCTATCATAAAAACTTGGACGGATTTATTCAAAAATAAATAAAACATTAAAAAACAGTAAAAAATTACAATGAATGTTATATGGTGCATATATTTAGCAAAATGCCCCTCTCTACAGCTTATTTTTCTAACTTAGCTGACTAACGAGTTTATGGTCACCGAATATGCTTTCTGAGGTAAATGTGATGTTACATGAATTGTTTACAAGCTGTTATATTGATGTCTTTGCGCGGCTGAAACACTGATTGAGCAATTACACGAGACAGGATACGAATTGTAAAGTTGTACTCTTTCTTTAAACTAACTCGGGATGTTTAGTCATGTTTATTTTGTGCTGAAACTGGTATTAATGTGGAGGGGATGATCAGTTCACGTGCGCCTTGCGCTGCAGCATCTGTTTAACTGAGGCGCTACAGCGATCTGTCACTTCACATTAAACAGCGCCAAAACGTCATTTATTGTTTGAATACTGCAATACAATGGGCATAAATTGAAATCTGAGACTTTGTTTCAAGTACCAACGCACAATGCTTATTGCGATTTATTGGATGGAAGGTGTACTTCAATGTTCCATCCATTAACTGAAAACAGGCTAGACTAATCGATACTTGGGATTTAAGAATCGATATTGTTTCGTAAAAATGAGAATCGATTAAAATTTAGATATCGATATTTTTTACCCAGCCCTAATTGAGAAGGCATAAAAATAAAATATTAATAATAATAACAATAATAATAAAAAAATAAAAAAATAAAAAAAACCAGTGGCAGTGGGCCAAATCAGCCGCCAGGCCATCGGGAATTCTCCTGGTGCTCCCGATGGCCAGTCTGGGCCTGGGCACTGATGTTGGACATGAAGGCCTGGCTCGCAATCTTCATTCCAGTTCATCCCAAAGAGGTTCAGTAGGGTTGAGGTCAGGGCTCTGTGTGAGTCAAGTTATTCAACTATGTCTATATGGACATTGCTTTGTGCACTGCCCCGGGCACAAGAATAGAAACAGAAAATCCTGCAAATACAAAAATGCCGCATCGCAAACTGTTCCCACAAAGTTGGAAGCATAGCATTGTCCAAAATGTCTTGGTATGGTGAAGCATTAAGATTTCCCTTCACTGGAAGTAAGGGGATTAGCCCTGAAAAACAGCCCCATACCATTATTCCTCCTCCACCATACTTTACCGTTGACACAACACATTCAGGCAGGTAATGTTCTCCTGGCATTCACTAAACTCAGACTCGTCATCAGACCGCCAACAGAGAAGCATGATTTGTCACTCAACAGAACAGTGGTGGTGTGCTTTACACCAGTGGTTTTTAAACCTGTCCTGAAGGCCCCCCAGCACTGAACATTCTGTATGTCTCCCTCATCGGACACACCCAATTCAGGTCTTGTAGTCTCTACTAATAAACTGAATCAGGTGTGTAAGATGAGAGAGACATACAAAATATGTAGTACTGGGGGGCCTCCAGAACAGGTTTGAAACCCCCACTTTACAGTTGTGGCCTAATTGTTAGAGAGTCTGACTTGTGACCCGAAGATTTAATGTTATGTGTGACTTGCATGAAGCTGCTCAGCCCATGGAAAACTGCATTGCTAGGTGATTCTATACACCTGTGGCAATGGGTCTGATTAAAACCTAAATTTAATAATTAACAGGTGTGTCCCAATACTTTTGTCCATATAGTGTACTTGCCGTACCAGTTAGCACTAATGGGGGCGTTTACACAACACAGATTTTAACTAAAAATGGAAAGCTTCTTATGTTTGGCAGTTCATTTACATACAATGGCATGTTGAAGATGCTAACTTGTGAAAAGGGTTTCAAGTGCAAGATTTTGAAAATACAGTTCTCATACAAAATGTGAATTTGTGACAATTATGTCCATAGTCTACAGGTAATGCACAGGTGCTTAGTGTTTCTTTACAAAGTGACATTGCAAAATACTGGCCTGGCATGTATAATAAAGCATTTTTAGTCATTAATGCAGATCCGTGTGAACAGTGATAGTTTTGACAACGTTGTACAGATGTCAAAAATGCAAAGGATAAATGTTTCCATTTTTAGTACATTATTGTCATGTAAACATATTTGAAGTGTAGCCAACTATTTCTATAATCACATTACACAGTTTGGTAGAATTCAAATTTACCATTATTAATGTCAACAATATATCTCTATGCATGCTGAAGCATACACACACAGACTACAGGAGGTAAAACAATGTATATTTTGGATAATGCCTCACCTTCTCTAAAAGTGCAAATGTTCTTCTTGATAGAGACAAAGCTCTCATTAGCAATGGCTGGATCTTCAATTACTTTTCTCTCCACATAGACAATCATATTTTTTTGCTGAAAGCCATTAAAGCAGGGAACAAAGACAATGTCAACAAGAGCAAATATGAACAGAACTCAGGAAACATTATGCTTTGATATCACTAAACTGAGGTTTTGAATTGAAGAACACTTTAGTAAAAGCATTTTCAAAGAAAACATGTTAATGCAATTAGTGACATACCAAAGACTCACATTAATACAGTATACTTAACCCTGAACCACAAATCATAAATTCAAATTTGTGTTCTTCAAAAAAAATCACATACAGATGTGGCCTTTAAGAATGTGCATGCTACACAGTAGTACACAATTCATCAAGTGCTGACACACTGCACCCTGCAGGCATGCTTCTTAGAATGCTTAGGTTGTGGAGATAAATTCAACCCAGTCACGTGAAACTCACTCACGAAATCACCACCAGGTGGTGCAAGGGGTAGATTTGCACCATTGCTCAGTAAGGCTGGAATTGTGACATTTTCATTTATAAATTAACATAAAAAATTACTGGTTATAATAATACTATATTTACATTTTAACATTTAATCTCAACTAATTATTTATCATATACATGCTTAAAAGGGAAAGTCACGGCCTAATGGTTAGAGAGTCGGACTCGTAACCCAAAGGTTGCGGGTTCGAGTCTTGTACCGGCAGGGATTGTAGGTGGGGGGGAGTGAATGTACAGTGCTCTCTTCCATCTTCAATACCACGACTGAGGTGCCCTTGAGCAAGGCACTGAACCCCAAAAACTGCTCCCCAGGCGCTGCAGCAAAAATGGCTGCCCACTGCTCCGGGTGTGTGTTCATGGTGTGTGTGCACTTTGGATGGGATAAATGCAGAGCACTAATTCCAAGTATGGGTCACTATACTTGGCCACATGTCACTTCACTTTCACTTAAGACCCTACAGTGACGGCAGAGTGCTTACTTTTTACAGTACAGTACTAGCCAGAACTTTAGATAACTGCACATTAAAGAGGTATAATGCATGCCATAAAACAATATATCAATGACAAAAACTATAGAAAAGGTGTGTAAGAGAGACAGAGGTGTGTCAACAGCACAAAAAGGGTCCCAAAGACATTTTTAACAGTATAAGCACCACAGTATAAGCGCTAAATGTACCGGCAGATGGAGGCGTAAAAATGAAGTGACGTGACGATGAAGTCAAAAGTTCTGAGTGTTTATTCCCAGAAGTACAAAAATTAAGGTTTCCAACTGGTGTGCCAATGGTATTTACAGTGAAAGTCCAAAACTAGTACACACCAAAAAAAAAAAAAAAATTCAAATGTTATATACAAACAAACTTTTGGCTATGCCAATAAATGGACCCAAAAGACAACAATTCCGCTCCACAACTATACTCCAACTCACTCTACCTGTTCCCTAACAACAACTTCTTCTCTTTTTAAAGGGGTCATATGATGTTGCTAAAAAGAACATTATTTTGTGTATTTGGTGTAAAGAAATGTGTTTATGCTGTTTAAGGTTTAAAAACACATTATTTTCCACATACTGTGTATTTTATTGTTTCTCCTCTATGCCCCGCCTCCTGAAAAACGTTGATTTTTAAAAAGCTCATTGGTCTGAAAGCGAGGTGTGCTGTGATTGGCCAGCTATCCATTGCGTTGTGATTGGCCGAATACCTCAAGCTTTTGACGGAAATGTTATGCCCCTACCATATTGTGATGCCCTGTCAGGCCAGAGCGACGAGACAAAAACATTAAAACCCATTACAAACAAGGCATTTGTTGCATACAGTGGAGACATAATTACTGATTATAATGACTTACAGTATACTGTCTTTTTACGCGTTGCGTAGCATCGCGCCGCGTAAACATAAAACTATGTCTGTATTTGTGATCAGAGAAATTACAAACAGCAAGTGCTTCTCTACACTGCCCAAAACTCGCATTTGACTCATCAGTGGCAAATTCTTTAAATATGAAAGTGTACTTACAGTCTGTGAGTCAGAACAGCCAGCATTGTAGCCTACTCTACCAGGATCAGGAAACAGTCCTCCATAAAATGTGCTGCACACATCTGAATATTTGGGTTGAAATGTTCTGAGTGAGCGGAGGCCGGTGGGCTTGAGAACGGCGAGGCCGGCGGATTCGACGAAGGAGCGTCCTGAGGGCTTGCGGCAACCACATGTGACTCTGGGCTGGACTCCGCTTCGTCAACGGTGAAAGCCTATCTGGCGATCCACAGCACGAAGTTGTTTTATTTCCTCAGCGACCAGCACGGATCTGCTCTAGGCATGACGAAGTGGATATCGTCCTTTTTTGGAAGGCCAAACAAAGTAGTTTTTCGCTTTCACAACGAAACACAGCGTCTCCACGGCATGGCGGCTGCGGCAACAATACTACAGTGAGAATCTAAGTTACCCCTTCTTTCTTTGCGTGAACATTTGGTCGGCGTTATGCAAATCTTCCCACATAGTGATGTAGATATTTTGGGGCGTGTTAGAACGAGCCGTTTTTTGGTAGGCGTGGTTGACTCTTATTTTTTTTTATAAAGAATATCTCTTTGGATTTGAGACCTTAGTCTTTGCAACTTTAACATGATCTTCTTTATGCACCAAGAGCTTGTAACACTTCAAAGAGAAAGGAAAAATTGAAATCGCAGCATATGACCCCTTTAAATGTTTAACGGTTGTGGCATCCAGTGTAATTGGTGCATTACCACCACCATCTGCTCCGGAGTGTGGATCAGATAATAGGTTTACAGACTAATTCACCCAATTCCCTCCTTCCCTCCTTCCCTCCTTCTCCCCCAAGCATACAAATCCACACACTTCATCCATATTCTACTATATAATACTACTACTACTAATAATTTTAACCTTCCTCAATACTCTTCAATTCCCAATGATTCACATTCTTACGCGCAATCGTGTTTGGTCTCGTACTGTATCGCGTACTTTGTCAGTGTCGTGCGCTTTGCTTGGCCCTTTGTGTTGATAAACAGGAAGTGTTTCATTCTGAATGCAATTGGAGTTTTGTTAAACCGAATACAAAAGACGCTTAGTTACCGTGGCTGCGGTCGTGTGAATACCGAAGAGTGTAAAGACCATCGACTTTACCGTGCGACTCCACCGGGCAGGGACACCGGCAAAGGATAAGTATTGCTTTTTATTTATCCTCTTTCCTATTACTTGTTTCACTTTTGTTTCAGTTTTATAACCATTTCTTACTATGTGTCAGTATGTTGTTGTTATTTTAGCATGTGTGTTATTTTTTTAGGATTACTGATAAACTAATGTAGTTTGATTTGTATTTGTTATCTATTTTAGTTTTAGTTACAGTTGTAGTATTGTCATTTTATATATTTTTTTATTGTCTATACATGTTTTTTATTAAGTTTAATTTTAATTTGAGTTATTTCAGTACTTCAACATACAAAATGGAAATGAAATAATATATATTGAATGTATTTATATATATATATATATATATATAATTAGATTTAGAGTAGGTGTGGGGCTGTACATACACATATGTAGTTGTTTTTTTGGTTTTTGGCTTAGTGTTATGTTAGAATCATTATTATACTCATACCTTTTGTTCTTTTAATATTTTGAATTGTTTTTAGCTTAATTTTTTTGTTTTCATTTAAATGTTTAGTTTTGAAATGTTGTTGTATGCATTTGTCATTATTTAATTTATTTTATTTATTACATGTATATATTCTACTATACAGGTGCATCTCAAAAATTAGAATGTCGTGTAAAAGTTCATTTATTTCAGTAATTCAACTGTTATTGTGAAACTCGTGTATTAAATAATTTAAATGCACACAGACTGAAGTAGTTTGAAGTCTTTGGTTCTTTTACATTGTGATGATTTTGTCTCACATTTCACAAAAACCACAAATTCACTATCTCAACAAATTAGAATACTTCATAAGACCAATAAAAAACTTTTAGTGAATTGTTGGCCTTCTGGAAAGTATGTTAATTTACTGTACATGTACTCAATACTTGGTTGGGCCTCCTTTTGCATGAATTACTGCATCAGTGATCGTGGCATGGAGACAATCAGCCTGTGGCACTGCTCAGGTGTAATGGAAGCCCAGGTTTCCTTGATAGCGGCCTTCAGGTCATCTGTATGTTGGTCTGTTTTTTCTCATTTTCCTCTTGACAATACCCCCATAGATTCTCTATGGGGTTCAGGTCAGGCGAGTTTGCTGGCCAATCAAGCACACCAACACCATGTTCATTTAACCAACTTTTGGTGCTTTTGCAGTGTGGGCAGGTGCCAAATCCTGCAGGAAAATGAAATCAACATCTCCATAACGCTTGTCAGCAGAAGGAAGCATGAAGTGCTCTAAAATTTCCTGGTAGATGGCTGCGTTGACTGTGATTAATCGGATTAAAAACAAACAAAAATTTTTTTTTCTTTTCTATTGACAAAAAACACACTATTCCACATTCTGCCCAATGTCCTTCAAACAAACGTGCCAGCTGAATGCTATGAAAACATACAGTGCTGAACAATTTATTAGACCACCTGCCATAATAAAGAGAAAACACATTTTAGGAATCTGTCAAAAAATTGTTTAAATCAAAAAATGTTATTGTCATTTATTGGGCAAATAAACTTAAACAACTAAATAGTATTTATTCACATTAAAAAGTCCTCATATGCCCTTCATAACAGCTTGCATTCTTGCTGGCATTGTACTTTTTGACTGTAATTGGGTCTCTGAAAAAAAAACACTATAAAGCTCTCTGCCTTTCCTTCATAGATAACAGCAATAATTATAGCATTAGAAACAGCCTACTACTGTTACTAAAGAGCTTACACATATTGGAGGACTAACCCATACATAAAGCTAAAAAATGATTTTGGTAATCACCAGAACTGTTAGTTTAGGGCAGCAGTGGCACAAACCATAATTTGTTAAAAACCTTACATAAATTTGTTTTAATAAATTTGTTAAGCATTGTATATAGTGAATATAGTTTAAATCTCTGCATTAAAAATTAAAATAATAATAAAGATGAATAAAATCACAAGCTCAGTGTTAACCAATAGGTAAGAGTAATGTTCTGCGGGAACACATGTTCACTTTGATCACAGTCACGTCTTTAGTGTAATTTCTTTATCCTGTAATAGGCGGTTATGGAGTGTCTGATATATATTCAGAAAATTACACTCTGTTATCCCCTTACAGTTACTACTAGGGATGTAACGATTAACTGCGAGCCGGTTGAAAATCGATTCAAATATGTGACGATTCAAATCGGTTGAGATGCTAAACAAATCACGATTCATTTAGGTGTAGGAGTTTATATGAATGTATGCCTGAGGGGAACTTACTGTCTTTAGAAAAGTTTAGATGGTATTTTTTCTTTCCATCTTGCCTCTGTATAATGCATATTAAAGTTCATAAGTGCAGCGCTGCTTTGTTTAGAGCGGAAACCAGGAAACACTTTAAGCGCCACCTGCTGGCAGAGAATGAATCTACGTCTCATTCAGCTCTGCTGTTTCACGCAGATATTTTTATTTATAGTTTCACAAAACTGAAGTCAAACCATTCTGTTTTTGCTTCAAATTTCGAAACTGTACAATCTAATTTAGTTTAGTTTATGAACTTTAATATGCATTATACAGAGGCCTATAAAACTCTATATGCTCCACTCATTCAAAAATAGTGGAGCAATATCAGAAAGGAGTTTCTCAGAGAAAAATTGCAAAGAGTTTGAAGTTATCATCATCTACAGTGCATAATATCATCCAAAGATTCAGAGAATCTGGAACAATCTCTGTGCTAAGGGTCAAGGCCGGAAAACCATACTGGATGCCCGTGATCTTCGAGCCCTTTGATGGCACTGCATCACATACAGGAATGCTACTGTAATGGAAATCACAACATGGGCTCAGGAATACTTCCAGAAAACATTGTCGGTGAACACTATCCACCGTGCCATTCGCCGTTGCCGCTAAAACTCTATAGGTCAAAAAAGAAGCCATCTCTAAACATGATCCAGAAGCGCAGGCGTTTTTTCTCTGGGCCAAGGCTCATTTAAAATGGATTGTGGAAAACTGTTCTGTGGTCAGACGTATCAAAATTTGAAGTTCTTTTTGGAAAACTGGGACGCCATGTCATCCGGACTAAAGAGGACAAGGACAACCCAAGTTGTTATCAGCGCTCCGTTCAGAAGCCTGCATCTCTGATGGTATGGGGTTGCATGAGTGCGTGTGGCATGGGCAGCTTACACTTCTGGAAAGGCACCATCAATGCTGAAGGTATATCCAAGTTCTAGAACAACATATGCTCCCATCCAGACGTCGTCTCTTTCAGGGAAGACCTTGCATTTTCCAACATGACAATGCCAGACCACATACTGCATCAATTACAACATCATGGCTGCGTAGAAGAAGGATCCGGGTACTGAAATGGCCAGCCTGCAGTCCAGATCTTTCACCCTTAGAAAACATTTGGCGCATCATAAAGGGGAAGTTGCGACAAAGAAGACCTAAGACAGTTGAGCAACTAGAAGCCTGTATTAGACAAGAATGGGACAACATTCCTATTCCTAAACTTGAGCAACTTGTCTCCTCAGTCCCCAGACGTTTGCAGACTGTTATAAAAAGAAGAGGGGTTGCCACACAGTGGTAAACATGGCCTTGTCCCAACTTTTTTTGAGATGTGTTGATGCTATGAAATTTTAAATCAACTTATTTTTTCCTTAAAATAATACATTTTCTCAGTTTAAACATTTGATATGTCATCTATGTTGTATTCTGAATAAAATATTGAAATTTGAAACTTCCACATCATTGCCTTCTGTTTTTATTCACAATTTGTACAATGTCACAACTTTTTTGGAATCGGGTTGGACTTGCAATGCATGTTGAACCTTAAACCTTAATTTAACTTTCAACAACAGATATTTCAGCACAACTAATGTTTTTGCACTGAGTATAAATTGTCTCCCTCTGTCCGTGTTCCGTCTGTCCGCCGTGCCAGCGCTCATTCAGTAAAGATTAAAACTTAACACAGACTTTCAGGACAGACCTTTATGCAAAAATTGAAATGTTCGCGTGAATTTGTGACATTTATACATAAGGATATGACCGTAAACTGAAAGTTTTTGTGCTGAGGACGCACACGCATCATTTGTCAAAGCGCCTGACAGGGCAAGCCATTACACTAATGCATTAACTTAAAGCTTAAAATAAAGAATTCTCATGTTTTAGGCAGCTTGGATCACGTAACTTTCCCGCAGCATCTCATTCTGTTTCCTCCACTATTTTTAGATGAATTTTGTCCATAGAAATGTGTAATTCAGTGCTGTAATTTGATGCGACAGGTGTCCTGACATTTTATCCTACCCGTCAGATTGTCCTACCAGGGTTTACTGCACATGCGCATTGCGCACATCAATATTGTGTCCTTTTTCTCACGCTGAATAACAATATTTAATGTATCTGATATTTAATGTACAGGTAGCATTTTTTCGTTGTCGAATTGTACTACCCACTGTTTTAATGGGAGGTAGCAAAATCTGTCAGGGTAGCACAAATTGACAGAACACCAGCTGAAGTTGGACGTGCACTGTGGGCAGACCCGACTAATCGATAATGAGAATCGTTGTAGATGACTTTCATAATCGATAATAATCTATTTTTATCGATAAGTTGTTGCAGCCCTAGTTAAACCAATCATCTGTACCACTCCAGGCCACCACCACTGACAGTGCTGACCAGAACAAACAGGCTGAGATAGCAGAGGAATACTGGGTGTTCCAAGATGTATTCAGTAAGCACACCGGTGAGGGCACAGAGTCCGTGGCGGGAATTAGATTCAGCTCTGGGTCTGCGATGTGCTCTGGTTTGTGCTCTGTTGTAAAAACAATATTGAACCAAGAACAACTCGAAATGAGGGCTATATATACAAAGAGAAAGACTAGGGATTAAACAAGGTAATTAACTAGACACAGGTGTGACACATGATTAGGGGTGTAACGATATTCAAACCAAACCGGAAAAACGCAATATACCACCCAATCGCGGTCTGCCCCCAGCCCACTAGAGGTTGACTCCACTTGCACCACGGCTCATCTCAAATCTGAAGATGCATGTAGAATATGGTTTGTTGAAAAGAACAACACATAAAACAGACCTATTGGATTCTCACATTACAACAGCAATGACAAACAACACGGAATGCCATATACACGCAAGTATACCAGTCATTTATGCCTTCGTCACCCGGGTGTTAAAAGTGCACAAGCTCAGGTGAGACATGAACAGCACACTGTGTTTAAACTGAACTCATTCGCGCATTTTTAAGCCTTGTCAATTGAAACATTCAAGCAAAGAATAAGCGCTTGAGAACTCGTGTGTGCTGTTTTGAAAATGAGTGTCTGTGCGCACACATCCATAGCGTGTGCACACACGGAGAGCCTCGTCAGTCAGTGCGTGCCGCGCAAATATCGATTTCTCTTTGAAGACTTGTGTTCGAACTGACTAACACAAAAATATATGTAAGCATGCCTGTCTTTGTGAGTATCCATGCAGACATCGCTGGTCATCTTAAGTGAACGTAAACAGTTGAGAAAGACAACGCATGTGTATCGGTATCAGTGTACTGGATCTGTGAATTATGTCTTAATGGAACAGCAGTCTATTCCTGCTGTCTGTGTTTTTAATGTTAAACAACAAAAGACAAGGAAATCACTCACTTCTCTTGATTGAATAGCTTTTGTAACTTCAACAAGGAGTGATCTTTAATTTATACAGTGAAACACGTACTGTTATTTTACATTTGTTTTATTTTTAAATTTCCGGGCCTGAAAATTACTGTTAAACACCTGAAACACCTGAAAAACACTGATTATTTTTTTGTATCTTTGCTCTATTGTATTTATTTGTGCTGTTGCTTGTAATTTGATTATTTGTTATTATATTCTTTATTTTTATTTGACCATAGTCCTTTTTTCTCTGAACATAGCACATACTGAACTGAACCGTGACCCTACAACCGTGAACTGAACTGAACCGTGAGCAATCTGAATCGTTACATCCCTACACATGAGGGCAAATCAAAAACCATGGTAAGAATAGAACAAAGACAGAAAACTGAAATGGGAACAGTGGAAATCTGACAAGATATCAACTCATTACAAAAGCAGAGCAAATAATAAAACTAAGCGCTACTTTGATTTATCAATTGCTCAAGTAAAACACCATTACTGACTGAATTTGGCATTTGTACAGAATATGAACTTAATATAGTTTGCCATCATTTAATGTGCTCTGATGTTTTTTTTAAATACAGTTCTGAGGTTTACAGATTTGCTGACCAGCATATCATCAGCTTCAGTACATGACATGAGAATACATATTCCTGTGCCAGAGCATGCCTTGTGGTCCTGAGACCTTTGTATCCTTTTACCTTTGACACACATTCATAATGGCCACATCTGCATTTCTTCTTTTTTTGTGTGTGCAATATTTTATGGTGTTCTCACCTGTGTCAGAAAAATGCAGAGTTCTTTGAAAGGCTGTAGCAGACTGGTGTCTCTGATTTTCTTTATAATAAGGACACTTTTGGGTGGCTTGTTCCATGATACATGATGACTGGCTGGATCTTGAATATGCCTGAATGCACAGATATGAACAAACATGTTTGTCAAAATTGCATAATTTTATTAAACATTTAAGTTTATTGGGTGACAAAAATAAGCTTTTATTTCATTTTGCATGGTAATTAAGAGGTCAATTGAGAAATAAATTTTCCCTGATTGTTTGACATTTAAGAGGTCATTGTACTATAAAACACACAAAATATAAAATACACTGTGCTATTAAAGCTGAGAACTTCCCCCAAGAACAGCTCGTATTGAAACCAAGCTGCCAAAATGACTTGTTTTATACTTCCTTGTCATTATGATGTAATAGAGATAATTACAGCAGAGCAAGCTTGCCTGCACAAACACGATTAATGTAAACATTTTAAAGAAAAAAGTATGTTTTGGTAGCTTTTGGAGCAAGGGCACCGGCATCATGCAATACCACAGCATGTGACGTCACGGGGTTGGTTTGCTCCGTTGGCTAGTGAAGTAATATAAGCATTTCTTTACTTTTTGAACACACAAATTTTATTTTAACACAAATATTTTGGTTTTCACCATAATTTGGATGAATATTCAACATCAAACTGTCTACGTCACGAAGTTTTTATCGTGGTATCCCAAACATTGTTTTCATAACGCGAGGCGCAATGTAAACAAACAGCACTCCATACAATATCATTCATGTTGCATCTTAATGTTATATCAGACCTTTCAGACATATTTACATATTTACATAAGTGGTATGTAATATATTTTATGTTCACCTGCGAATACAATTAGCTTACCTGCTGTTAACAGGACGCTTAAACTAATCACTAATCTGAACGATCGGGTTAGTGCTGCTTCATCAAGAAAGTTATTCCTCATTCTTAAGCAAATGCACACAATATTATGTCAGAATGGCGGTATTGTTTCTGACCCACTCATGCCAAACTAGCAGGTTCACAACTTCTTCCACCCGTAATGGTAGTACCGCTCGGTCCCCTTGCTGTATCGGCTCAGATGCATAAGCAGTTGCACTTATTATGGGCTCAACAGTCCTTTCAAGTTTGCCTTCCTCCATTTCAAAACAAGTGTGTGTTCAAAAAATAAAGAAATGCTTATATTACTTCACTGGCCAACGAAGCAAACCAACCCTGTGACGTCACACGCTGTGGGTATTGCAATATGGCGGCGCCCTTGCTCCAAAATCTATAACAAAACATCCTTTTTTCTTTAAAGTGGTTACATTAATCATGTTTGTTATATATATTTTTATTAAAGTGGATATCAGTTTACTAAACAATGTAAACTTGACTGACTGCTTCACTTCCACTTTAAGTGTTTAATAATAGAAAACTTTTTCCTAAAACAACAATATAGATATAAGTCGGCCCATGATTGCACCACACCTTGCTAGATAAAAAAGTGCCTGAAAAGAAGGACCATAAACTCTAACTTGTCCATATGTATTGTAAAATAATCTACAGAAATAGTTAATAAAGGTCTCACATGACAGCTTTAGGATTCTTCAGCATGCAGGCTTTGGGCCCAAATGTGGTGACAGGGCTTGGTCCATGAAGTGACTGTGTCCTCCTTTAAAAGAACAGAAAAATTACAATTTAAACTTTTAAGCATTGACAACATGCCCAAGCACTATTGCGCCATTGGCAATTGTCTTGAAGTCTAGAAATCAACAAATCTAGAAAAATGATGCACAGTGACCACATGCATTCAAATGGATAAATATGAGAGGGCTATGTCAATGTCTGTGATGTGTTCCACAATAGCTTGTTTGCAAACACGCGATTCTGATGACACAAGAAATTCGGATGAAGGTCAGGAAGTGAAACGCAGAATGGATGAGATGGAGGAAAGTACTTATTGTACTGGTTTAGGCACTATTACAAGAAAAAGGTATCAACACAAAAAAATCACAACATATGTTGGACATGATCCTAATGTTATGAAGAGGAGCGATTTTTCAAAAATTGAAATACTTGCCTGCCATTGAGGCGGTGGATATAGGCTAAGCAATTGCTTACCTGAACGAACCTGATTGCAACAAGCTATTCTCGAAAGTGAATCCTATTATATGAGGGATCGGGATATATCCACTCCTGTATCAGGCTATGGTGACATTGGTCCTGTTTATCAGCACGTTAATAAACTTGTACTCAATTCTGATTGATTAACTCGCCTAGGAAACAAGAAAACGGTTCTTCCATAGACTCCCTAAAAAGCAGTCACTCATTATCGCAATCTCACAATGTTCCGTTATAATCAGTGAAGCTCTCTAAACTGCACATATAATATCTTATTTGCATCGTGTCTACATGTGGCGTTTAGCATTGAGTGAATTCTGATTGTCTCGTGCTGAATGCGTGAGAGTTGGCAGCCCTGTATCTATTTATATATTTCTTTATTAATATCTTAATATATTATTAAAATCTTAATGTTATTATATCTTATATTAACCATTTGCACACACAAGCATTATCCAACTCGGCTCCTCCCGACCACAGATGCAGGTTTACAAGACACTTTTTCCCCCCTTATGAACAACAAATTTTCGTACACGATAAAAGCTTCTTTGTAGTTTCTCGGTTTGACTAATTTCAGCATCCATAAACAAGGCAAAACATAGGCATTTTGAGTTTCTGCTAGCGATTCCTATATAGAAAAATCACTTCCTGCCCTCCATCTGCATTTTGCACGTCATCAGTGACATCATGTGCAAACAACCTATTGCCTATACTGTCAACCCCCCTGATGTTGCAATGGCAACAATTCTTGCATTATTGTCAAACCTTTTTCCTGTTTGACACTGTAAAGCTGCTTTGACACAATCAGTATTGTATAAAGCGCTATACAAATAAAGGTGACTTGACTATGGCTCACAATAGCCACATCCATGTGATCATCTCCCATGACCAAACATACAAAACCAATTTGATCTGACAATACACTTAGAGGAAATTAGACTCTACATCTTGGCATAATGTTAACCAAGTTTGGTAAGAATCACATGCATTCCCTTGGAGAAGTATTCAAAATTCAGATCCTGCATTTAAAAAAAAAAAAAAAAAAACGTAAAAATTAAAAATGGGGCCAACTTCCTTGTGGCTGACTGTAAATTTTGAAAGTTGTCGAGAGTGTTTGTGAGATGATTGTACCTTTGGTTACTGAAGTAAACCTACCCAACCACTTAGTCAAAGGCAGCCTAAGGACTCCCATCCACGCCTTTCTTAGTCATGTTTCTTTTTCGAGTTCATGCAGCACTGCTCAGATCGATCGCAATCTGACTTGAAGCAGTGCATGCCGGTTAGTAATTTAGTCCGACTTGAACCGGCACCGACGCACGTCACTGTCAGGTGTGGCATCAAAGCACCTCGATAGCGTTTCGAGAGCAGCCGGCTGACTCAGCCGGAGCAGTTTCTCCAGAGCAGCTGCAGGAGCGTTGATGATGACACAGCCATTTCACGATTGGCCAGATTCACCGCATGACAACTATCACATGTGTTTTGGGTTTATTCTAACATCTTCAATTCCAATACTGCTCACAAATGTGTTTTTTAGAACAGTAAAAGCTTTTTTTTACTGTAGTTGCAATGTTATATTGAGTCATGTTTATCATAAAACACTGATGAAAGCATATATTCCCCCACTTTATTAGTATTTGAATAGTATATATTTACGTTGAACTTTATTCTTGAACAGATGGCAATGTATTAAGCTGTATATAATCAGTATATATCTGTTGCTCATGAAAACGTTTCTGAAACGTCTGTATATTTGACAAATATTGCATTTAATTCACTTTATCTGTGATAGAGTATGCAAACACCACGCGACCGTCACTAACGGGAGCAGAAAGTGTCCAGCTTGACGGCACCGTTTTCAACTCCACCCCCGACTGGCTACTCTCGTTGACTGCCGTCTGTAGCCGTGCTTCAAGTCGAACGCACCTATTGCCTATCAACCCTCTACATTGTGAGTAAATCACTCGCATATGCAACTAAATCTTACTCTGGGCGACTAAATAACGCCTAACATTAGCCATTGGCTAATAAATTATTAGATTTTACACACCAGTATGTGTGTGAGAGGCATTCAACACAGATTTTCACTCGATAAACACGCTGACTATGGAAGGCCAAAAGGGCCAAAAACACGTGAATTTTAACGCGTCAACAACGTGTTAAACACATGTATTTCACATGTAAACAACACGTATTTAACGCGTTAAATATGTGTAGTTTACGCGTGAAAAATCAGCACGTTAAATACGTGTATTCAACATGTTAAATACGCGTGAAATACACGTGAAATACGTGTTAAATAAGCGTGAAGTACGCTTTAAAAATCAGTTTGAAGGGGTCAGTGTCATTGGCTGCTGAAAACTTAGGTCAAACCATTTCTGTGAGTTTAAGGGGGTGTACCATTCAAAGACTAGGATACCATTGGTTCCCAACCCTGGTCCTCGAGGCACCCCAACACTGCACATTTTGCATGTCTCCTTATCACACCCCTGATCAGGTCATCGCTCTTATTAAAGCTTCAGACCTAAATTTGGTGTGGTCAGAGAAAGTAGACATGCAAATGTGCATTGTTGGTGTGCTCCAGATCGGTTGGGAACCACTGGACTAGGCAACCACCATTTAACATGCAATAGATCAGCTTATTCAGCCTAATTGTTTTTTTTTTCTTTTTCTTTTGCTGCTTCTTTTTTTTGTATAGCCTGTAGAAATAATATATTTAAATTGCAGTTTTATGAAAAATTTGATAAAAAATAAAATTGCCTCGTTTTTCTCCACTCATGCCTTTTTGTAAATAAACACATTAGTGGACATTCTAGCTTTAACGGTGATCAAACTTAAGTTAGCATCAAAGCTTTAACATTTGTGTGGGGAAATCAGTGGAGGTAAGCAATCAATGCAGGTTTAAGATACTGACCATTGCAATCAATATTTGTCTTTGATAAACAATCAATATCTTTGTAATCAACAGCTTTTATTGTGCTTACATTTAACAGATATCGCCAGCAGGTGGCACTTATTGAAACCTCTTTTTGTTCAGTGATTCTCCACTTTTTGTTCAGCGATTATGCACTCATCAGACAAACAGTAATTAGGTACACAGGTGATGTTTTTATGGCGCTTTTCCACTGCGTGGTACGACTGCACTGCAGTTTAGTATCGCTTTAGAATGGGCGGAATTATTCACATGTCATTATAGTTGCCCCGCCTCTACTGCCGCGACTCCTTAAAAAAATTTTTCATTCTGCATCGCCCCATCAATCCTCTGCTATCCGCTCCTCTGCTATCAGTGGGAATGTCTGTACTTCCTCAACAGACCACAAACACCACTTTTTGGTTGCTAAAAAAAGGTGCGCTCGTTCAAAACAGGTGCGTTCGATCCTTTGCTGGCTGTGCTGATTTAAATCTAGCGGTTCTGTTGTGTTTGTGGCGCAAGTTCAGGGTCAGGACACAAAGTATTCTACTGCTACCACCTTAAAGATCCTCCTATTCCTTTTTTTTGTTATTTAGAATGTTGTAACCAAACAATTTAGTATTTTTTTTCTCTACGAAGGTATCATGGGGATCAACAACTGTTTGGTTATCAAACATTCTTCAAAATATCTTCTTTATGTTCCACACAAGAAATAAACTCATAGAAGTTCGGAACAACATGAGGGTGAAAAAATGGAAGAATTTTCATTATTGGGCGAACTATCCCTTTAAGTCCTGTTATGATCTTACAAATTCAGTGTTTTAAATGGGTTCCAAATTGAAATCAGTGGTTACTAAAGAGACAAGATATTACTCTGACTGAAGTTGTTTCAATTTGTACTTACCTCAGACTTGTCAGCAGCTTAATGTCCTTATATCTTATATATAGCTTAATATCATTTATATCTTTAAACATACAATGCTTTAATAGTACAATAATATAAGTACAATAAAGTAAACTGTGCAATACTCAGATCTATGTTTTCTACTGTATATTTTCATAAGTAGAGTATATGTACAAGCAATCTTAATTTTCACATATGCTTTTATTTCTTTTTTATATGTGAGGATCAATAAATTATATCTATTATCTAATTTATTTTCCACAAATGTGATTATATCTTACCAGGTTTCAAATATAAATACGGTCTATAAAAATAAATAATGTCTATGTTATAAGGCTTATGTTATTATTTCTTCACCAAAAATTTCACCTAAAAATTAGCACCAAATAAAATCAGTCAACAATCCATTAACAAAAATATATATAGTTTTATTTTCACATTGCAATAGAACCAATCGACAAGAAGCTACTGTTGCAGAATATTAATTACGGTTTGCAGTGCATCAATAGCCGGATTTTTGACATGTCCTGCAAGAACGTCCACATCCTGCAGTTGTTGCATCTGGGTCCAAAAATCTCATGACAGTGAGTGATGATGTATGTTTGCCTCTAAAGACATCCTTTGACAAACATCTGATTTGGTGTGTGGTGACCAGCAATGTGCAATCCATGATTGTTCCACTGTTCCTTGAAAACCTCAAAGTCCCGGTTATTCCGTGGAAGGTACACATAATGCAGTGCGCAGATGTGTAGCTCATTGGTACAGTCAATGACTCTGGAGGTACACATCAGTCATACCCCGCCATAGATCTCCCCAAAGTCTCTTGATCCTCTGGTTGTGGACACTTCTACTACGGATGGCACTTTCACTTATAGATCCACAATAAATGTTCATAAACAAACAAACAAACGGTATTGTTTTCTCCTCCGTGGTCACATCTAACGCGAGATGGAACTCCATACCTAGCTGTGGCTTGTACAAACTGGTTAAACACTGTGCCAGCCCTCTTGTCAGAAGCTTGCAAAAATACAACCAGTCTGCTGAAGCCACAGGGGAATCTATCATGGATCACTATTCTATATTCTAGGCTAGATGTGAAATGTTAAAAATTAAGATTACTTGTACATATGCTCCACTTTTGAAACTAATGTATACAGTAAAAAATAGAGTATTGCACAGTTTAATTTATTGCACTTATATTCTTGTACTATTAAAGCATTGAATGCTTAAATATATAAAGGATATGAAACTGTATATAAGATATAAGGACATTAAGCTGCTGACAAGTCTGAGGTAAGTACGCCCCTGGACTGTCTGCGTGTATGTTTTCGTCCCCATGTGCTCTCCGTGACCCAGTTTCTGTTTCTGGTTGATTGTATGATTTGGTTCAGGTGTGTCTTTGCAATTACCCTCATTACCCCATGTATTTAAACCCCAGTCTGTGCAGTCTGTCTTTGTCAGGTCTTAATGTTATGTATGTGTGTCTTCAGCCATTCCTAGTGTGGATTACCCCTTGTTCTGGATTACATTAACCCTTTAAACCCGAGGTGTCCCACCTTCACGAAAAAATTCTAAATCACATTACTAAGCATCCCCTGAATGGAATAACACAAAATAGGTAAAGATTAAAGCAAAATTTTAAAGCTTAGAATCTCAACTTTTTAATGAATGTAATTATTTCGATCAACTCTTAACGAGCGCTAAGCAGTCCCTGTAAACCGAAGTGTACCGTGGGCGGGACGCCCCCCCTCCACAATATTACTGATCATATTTTTCAAACCACTGCCTTGATCAACAAAAAATGGATATCATTTGAAAGCTCCTAAGTAACTCCAAAAGTAGTGCCGAGTTATTTGCTGATAAATGACAAAAAAAATTTATAATTTACAAAATATGTTTTTATTTGTGCCATGTACTCTAATATGTCAAAAATATCATACAGCTTGGATAGTCATGTGTCATATGTCATTTGAAAGGTCTCATCGAGTAGACTAAAACAAGCATAATTGTTTGGGGCTTTGAATAAACTAGAGCGAGTTTTTGTACAAGAAGTCACCCCCAGACCCATATGAAAATAATATATTGATGTCACTGTTTTACTTGTAACTTCATAAAACATGATCCAGGATGATCAGATCCTGGAAAATTATGCACCATTATATAGAGCAGATTCTCTGATTAAAAAGAGCCCAAAACCATTATAATCGGTCATTTATATCTAAAGATTTTCCTCATGAATATATAACACACATAAAACTGCACAGGCAGCATGTAGTTTAGCCAAAAAAATCTAAGGTAGCTGTCATGTAGCATTTTCGCTCATAACTTCATGGAACATGCATTTATCATAGAAAACGACACGTCACTATATATGCAGAAAATTCTCCCGATTACAAAGTGCGCAAACTTACCATAATCCATTGTTTAGATCTAAAGATATATGTGTTATAGCTCTCATAAAGCTATAACACAGAGAAAAGAATTAGGTCATGTAAAAAATCAGAGGTTGCAGTCCTGTGCCGTTTTAGCTTATAACTTCACCAAACATGCATAGATCTTGAAAAACCGCACAGCATTATTTTCAGAAAATTCTCCAGATTAAAAAGAGCCCAAATTTATCATAATCCGTCGATCAAATCGAAATATTTTGTTCATAGAGCTGTAACACATGAAAGCAGACAGGCGCACTGAGGCGCTGCAAAAAGACAGCTCTATGCTTCACGTTGCGTTTTCATTCATAACTTCAAGAAACATGCATAGATCATGAAAAACCGCAAGTCATTATTTTCAGAAAATTCTCCCGATTAAAATGAGCCCAGAGTTACCATAATCCATCAATGAGATCCAAAGATATTGCTCATATTGCTATAACACATAAAGCCCAAGGGCGCACTTCAATTTGCGCTTTTATTCGTAACTTTATGAAACATGCATTAGATCATGGAAAATTGGACGTGATTATTTTCAAAAAATTCTCCCGATTAAAAGGAGCCCAAACTCACCGTAATTCGTTCATTGGATCTAAATATATTACTTAAGATATTATCACACACATGAAACAATTCATTTGAGAAAAACATAGGTCATGTTTTCATTCATAACTTCACGAAGCATGCATAGATGGAAATTTGCACGTCATTATTTTCAGAAAATTCTCTCAATTAAAATGAGCCCAATCATTCCATAATCTGTCATTTAGATCTAAAGATATTCATCATCGAATTATAACACATAAAACTCCAAATGCGCACATGCTGCAATATTCTCATGTTTTTTTACGCTTATCATTTCATGAAACATGCTCCGATTGTGGAAAATGGTATATCATTATTTACAGCAGATTCTCACGATTGAAATGAGTCCAAAATCAAAACAAATCCATTGCATCTTTCGTGTGTAAATAATACCTAAACCCATGAATTGAATAAATCAGTTGGAGAGCTCTGTTGAACACTTAACAAGCAGAATGTAAAACCTGTAATGTTTCTGTCTATTTTATCTTTTATATAACCTTTTTTTTTGAAAAATAATTAGGTATCATTTTAAAGCTTAGAAATTCAGTTTTCGAATGCATCCAACCATTTCGATCAACTCCTAACCAGTGCTGCCTAGTTCGTCTAAACCGAGTGTACCGCCGATGGACGCCCCCTAGCGAAGAAAAAAAGAATACGCATATTTTTCAAAATATCTGCCTCAATCAACACAAAATAGGTGTCATTGAAAGCTTGGAGTCTGACCTTTACAATGCATGTGGCCACTTTGATTAACTCCTAGGTAGTGCTGAGTTATTTTCATAATTTATGAAAAATGTTTTTGTTCCATGTACTCTAATATGTCAGAAACATCATACAGCTCAGATAGTCATGAGTCATATGTCATTTGAAAGGTCTCATCGAGTTGAATAAAACAAGTATAATTGTTTGGGGCTTTAACTAAACTTGAGTGAGGCATTACTTCAAATTCAAAACAACAATTTCAAAACTGTAAAGGGCTAAGATAAGGGCTACCTTGGTTCCAAATGCTGTAACTTTTGATTACTTCATGATATCACCACAAATACACACGTTGGGGAAGAAAGTCATATACACCTAGGATGCCTTGAGGGTGAGTAAAACACAGGCTAATTTTCATTTTTGGGTGAACTAACCCTTTAAGTTTGATCACTGTTAAAGCTAGAATGTCCACTAATGTGTCTATTTACAAAAAGGCATGAGTTTTTCATTAAACTGCAATTTAAATTCTATAAGCTATACAAAAAAAAAAAGAAAAGGAAAAAAAAGACAAAATAATTAGGCTGAATAAGATGATCTATTGCATGTTAAATGGTGGTTGCCCAGTCTATGAATGGTACACCATGTATTTAACATGTTGAATACACGTATTTAACGTGCTGATTTTTTTTCACGCGTAAACGACACGTATTTAACGCGTTAAATACGTGTTATTTACGCTGAAATACACGTGTTTAACGCGTTGTTGACGTGTTAAAATTCACATGTTTTTGGCCCTTTTGGCCTACCATAGCTGACTGAGCGCTTGAGTTTCGCTCTCCGTCAAGGGATCTGTACTATTTGGATGCACTCAAAGGATCATGTCATGTACTCAATGGATGCGCGTATGTAGTATGTAGCGTATGTAGCACGCAGCGCACCTGTATTTGACGTACCGTAAACTAGTGTGAAGGCGCACGACTCGCCGTCGCTTTACTGATAGCGCTGTTTCCAGCATTCAGAAATCAGAGAGAGCGAATTCTTGGCATACCACCTGAATCGACACGCACCTAACATGAAAACCATATTAATTGTTGCATTTCCTGTCAAAATAACAGAGTTCATTTAGAATTATCCAGGTTTTAAGAACAAGCAGAAGATATGCCGGTTTCTTGGCAGTGGGCGGAGCTAATGCTCTCATTGGCTGGCGCTCATCTATTACCGTCCCTGTTTTGATTTCACAGCAAATCAGTTTCGAGCAAACTCTGACAACGTTAGTAATTTCACTAACCCAGCAGATATAGTAGTATAGTATACTTGTAAATATAATAACTATTACCTTATAACCAAACAATATCTTAAACCACCACCAGTCCTTAAGTTCAGTTAAATGACAAATATGCATTCATTCATGTTTACCAAGTTTTAGTTCTAATCACTAGTTCTATCATTAAATAGTGCTTAATTATCATAATATCATAATATAATGCTTGATTGGCTGAAGTTAAGAGTGCACATTCAGTTATTTAAGAAGCTGTTCCATTTTACAAAGATAAGCTGATTGGGTGGAATCATGTGTGTGAGTGAGTGTGTGTGTACCTACTTAACCATATATTGGGGACAAATTTGTACCCAAAAGTGAGCAAAACCTGACCACATCGGCAAAAACATCCATCTGTGGATGTCCTCGTTTGTAAAAGTGTTATAAAAATAAAGTAAACAAAGATTTTTTTACTTTTGAAATTGTAAAAATGCAGAAAGTTTTCTGTGAGTGGTAGGGTTAGGGGTGGGTTTAGGTTAAAGTGTATAACAACCTGTATATTAAAACAATAGTAGTCTATGTAATCTCCCCTTTTAGATAGCTAATACACGTGTCTGTGTGTGTGGTGTGTGTGTGTAAAATAGTAAATCGGGGTCTGGCGATTAAACAAAACATTTTACTAGCCAATGGCGATTATATTGCCAAGGTGTGCATAGAGGGTTGCCTATGACGGCTAAGAATACTGAGGCCTGTGCCGAATTTCATGAAATTTTAACCATGCTAAGAGCCTCAAAAACATCGGAAAAGAGTACTAACATTGGATAGATAAAGATATCAAGAATTCAGTTTTGATATTATTCTGACCAATTTTAAAGCTATTGGGTAAATATAAGATGATGATAAACTTGTTGTAAATGACATTTTCTGCAGCCAGTTGCTGGTGCAATAAATAGATTAAATAGATCACAATAGATTAAAATGCATAAATTAGCATTTTCCATTTTCTTCACCTTTCACACTTAAAATCACTTTTGAATGAACAAATGTTACTTACTAACTCCACAGTATAAACTTGTTAAATCATCTAAACCCACAACATGTATGTTAGACCCTATTCCATCTACGCTACTAAAAGAGGTGCTTCCAGAAGTCATAGATCCTCTTCTGAATATTATTAATTCATCATTGTCACTAGGATATGTCCCAAAAGCCTTCAAGCTGGCTGTTATTAAGCCTCTCATTAAAATACCACAACTTGATCCCAGAGAATTAGTCAATTACAGACCGATCTCAAATCTCCCATTTCGGACAAAGAAAAGGTAGTCTCCTCACAACTATGTTCCTTCTTAGAGAAAAATGTTATCTGTGAGGATAATAATCTCTTCCAGTAATCTCTCTATTAATAAATCATCTTCCACTGTCAATAAGCGTGATAGCCTGCTTGATATCAGCACTCGATCACACCAACTCTGCTCTAACTGTCGACTGATTAGCAGTGGGACTAATCAGATTGCCCCTTAGTGGATGGCTAAAGATTTTCTAGCTTGTATTCATAATTACTTGAGTGTATGACTCTGAATAAACAGGTTCTCATGCCCCCCTTAACAGGTGCTGGCACCCACCTTGGAGGGCGCGCCCCACAGGTTGAAAACCCCTGACCTAGAACACTGTCTAAGACTCGAAGGCTGCTCTGTTAATTCCTCGTCATCAGTTAGAAACCTAGGTGAGCTATTTTATAGCAATCTTTCCTTTGAAAGCCACATTTCTAGCATTTGTAGAACAGCATTTTTCCATATTAAAAATATATCTAAATTACAACCTATGCTCTCAATGTCAAATACAGAAACGTTAATTAATGCGTTCATGACCTCAAGGTTAGATTATTGTAATGCTTTATTGGGTGGTTGCTCTGCGCGCTTAATAAACAATCTCCAGCTGGTCCAAAATCGGTAAAAAAAAAAAACAGCTAGAATTCTTACTAGAACCAGGAAGTATGATCATATTAGCCCGCTTCTGTCAACTCTGCACACTGGCTATTAAACCTATTAAACATCGTATAGATTTTAAAATCTTGCTAATTACTTATAAAGCCCTGCATGGTTTAGTTCCTCAGTACTTGAGTGAGCTCATATCACATTATAGTCCTTCACGTCCGCTGCGATCTCAAAACTCTGGCCATTTGATAATACCTAGAATATCAAAATCAACTGCGGGTGGCAGATCCTTTTCCTGTTTAGCGTCCAAACTCTGGAACAATCTACATAACATTGTTCGGGAGGCAGACACACACAGTTTAAATTTAGATTAAAGACCCATCTCTTTAACCTGGCATACACATAATATACTTCATCACATTTCTATAATTCAAATCCATTAAAGGATGGTTAGGCCGCATTCATTTGGTCAACCGGAACCGGGAACACTTTCCATAACGTGTATGTGATGTACTCACTACATCATAAGAAGAGTGGCATCTACACTAATATTAGTCTCTTTTCATTCTTATTCCGAGGTCACCGTAGCCACCAGATCCAGTCTGTATCCAGATCAGATGGTGGATCAGCACCTAGAGACGACCTCTATAGCCCTGAATGTCAGCGGAGACCATGTCAACTAAATGAGCTCCAGAGACAGATCCCCTGCGAATTTGTCCAGACAAATTAATTATAGGTAGGACACTGGAAATCTGGCAGTTAGATGTTTTAGTAATGAAAATTATCTACATAAAAAGAATTTAGCTCAAACTTGATTTTTACTCCTATTTTGAAGTTACTGTACTCTGCCTTTGCATTGTCGGGAAAAAGTGAGAAGTCACGCCAATTTGGCAAAAAGGCCTATTGTTTATATACAATATTTGGTTCCTGATCACAATTTACTAAATCATTAGTAACACCTGTATAAAATCTAGTGATCACGGGCGGTCTCATAGGCTATAACATACAGTAATGTGACTGCATTAATTTTTTTCCGATCATAACAACTGGACAAAATGTTAAACTTGTGAGTGGACATACCGTTTTGCAACCAATTTATTTGCGATATTCACTAACGTTAAAGGTTGCGAGACAGTCTATTGCTTTTACATCAAATTGAATGAAAATAGCCTAAATTAAAAGAACAACTTGTGGATTGATGTGAATGCCAGTGAGTAGGAAACATGCTCAGAATGCTTGTGGATTAAACATCTCCGATAACGTTCATTGCCATGGATTTATCGGGCTACAAGAAAAGGTAGGATATGGAAATAAATTGCGAACTGCTAGGCTACTACTGATTTTATGTGATCATACGCTGTCACGGCATTCGAGTCCACGAGCGTGCAGAAGTGGGCATCCACAGACTGACAGGCTGGCACTGATTGAATAATCTGCATTATAAAAAGAAAGAAAAAAGTTTAAAGATTATTTGTGGTTAATTATTGTTGCCAAGTTATCTAGTCTTTGCTTGTTTACAGTGCTCTGTTATATGGAGCAGTTTGCTAGATCGCAATCTGTTGGCAATTTTTTAGACAAACGAATTAGATAAGATGTATGAAATAACAAAAGCTACACCATGATTTAAATGCGGCAGACTTTAATGGACAGTAAAACAAAGACAGAATACCGTATAACTCCAGGCCCGCACAGTAACTTCATATTGACGCACGGCTAAACAAAGGCAGAGCACCGTAACTCAATTTGAGCATTCCAAAACAAAGTCAAAGAGCGGTAACTGTAATTATTTTCTCGAAAAAAACAAGAAAATTGACTCAAGATACTTATCCACATGATAAAGGAGGTCTTGAATATCTCAAAATATCAATAACTAATTTTCGACCAAAAACAAAGTTACGGTCTTTTGCCTTTGCACGGCAGAACTGGCCCCTCCACTGAGCTCTGGGTGTTCTCATTCTGTCACCGATGGAGTTTTGGTTTCTTGCCACTGTTGTCTTTGGCTTGCTTAGTTGGGGAAGCTTAATTTTTGGCAATATTGTCGGCTTGATTGCACAGACACCATTTGAAGAGAACTGAACTGAGCTGGCAATGACATCGCTGAATCAACAATGAACTGGCTTTAACTGAAAAATGTACTATTGTCCTCCTGCATTATCGACACTATTTTCCTGTTTAACACTGTAAAGCTGCTTTGACACAATCTATCATGTATATAAGCCTATATAAACAAAGCGAACTTTAACGTGACGCTCTGAGTGATAGATAAAACTCATTGTTTATCATTCAGTTTAATATCATCAAGTTAAAGAGTGTACATTTTTATCATTCAGCTGTACTGTGCGCATGCATTTCAGATACTTATATAATGTTATTGCTCTGTTCATGCAATAAATGCGCGTCCTTGAATAAACCGGGCTTTCCTTCAACTGTTCAAGTAATGTCAATGGTATGACCCATTTCAAGTATGGCCAAAATTACATTTTAAAATCAGTTCAAGCTATTAGAAATGTATCCTCATACTTATAAGTAAAATTTCATATTATGAGATTATTTATTTCTGTAACTTTTCTTGCTCTGAAATTAACAATTTTACCCTATATTACTTAAACATTCCTCCTAAAACTGCAGTATTTTATCATATAGAATAAAGCCATATTTCAGCAGTAGTGTCCACACAATGAGTTAGAAGCTTTATCAGTGGTTTGACTCAAGACTATAGCACTTATTGTGAGAGAGCTGTCATCATCTGCTGTCCTGAGGAGGGATCAATCATGAGCTGCTCAGAAAATGTGTTGAGAGTTATGGACAGAACAGAACAGAAAGGACTAACACCTTCTCAGCTGAAACACATATTAACAGACAAGACTAAAGGCACTTGTTTACTCTATCTTTAATTGAGTCTAAGTCTAATTTTAGTCTTTACCCTGACAGAGAGTCTTGTTTTACCTGAACTTGGCAGAGCTAGGTGCTGATGGCATAGACATACTCCTGGCTTTAGTTCTGCTCCGGAACACTTTTCCACATAAAGGCTCCTCACTGCAATCACAGGCTGAGCAACAGTAGGAAAAAGGCTCTGAGCTTTCATCTGACTTTAGCGTCAACTTAGACTCTACCGAACCCTCCATCTGGATACAAAAGATGGAATAAAACAGCAATATATGAGTGTAAGTTCACAAACAGATTGGATACACACAGAAAAATACAGGCTGTCAAGTTTTTTTTCTTAGGCCTAACATGCAACATGTGTTCAGGAAAAGAGTTGGGAAAATCACACATAACAGAGAGAAACAATCCTCTGTATACCCTCCACCAGTTTAAACTTTGTTCCACATACCCTTAAGCCTGTTGAAACTGTAGCAAGCTCTTAAGGTATTAGACAAAAAGTCAAATAAAAATTTTATTTATTTATTTATGAGCTGGGAATGCTTCAATTTCCCTTCAATCGATTCAATTTACTGATTTAGTGATTTTTTTTAAATATCCTAAATGGTTTTGATCCACCCATATTCAAGGAGTATATAAAACAAATAACATGAAGGTACAGAAGAGCTGACACAAGGTGGGATTGCATTTTTTATAAGGGATTTTAGTGTAATAACTGTAATTTATGTACTTTTTACTTTTATATTAACGTGAAAATTAGCCATCTTGGCTAAATGCCTTAAAAGAAAATGAACCACAAGCAACATTTGTAAAAAATAAAGTTGATTAAATTAAATGTCAATAAGCGGTCCCCACTACTTCTTGAAACAAAGTGATGCCCTTGAACCATATCGATGTACAACTTATGCCATTGTAGTTACAAGATAAAAAACAAACAAGACAAGGGATCTGTAGAGTGAGCATTTATTACTACAAAATGCATGAAAGCACTGATTGTCCTTTCTAGTTTATAAGCTTGTGAACTAATTAAACAGCATTTTTGTCGCGATCCGAGTAAAAGATAATGCATGCACCTGCTATGGACACAGTTCTGTACACGTCAATAATACGCTATTGCTACAAACGCTTTATTTTACAGAATATTTTATGAAATAAAAAGCACAGGTTAAGTGCTTTAGCCGCTAATGTGCCAGCTCAGTAGAAGTACCTCAATTAGGCTTGATCCCGATCCTTTCAAACATACAAACAAAAAAGTAGATTAGCCCACTGTGTGGCTAGCAATTACAGCAGGCGTTATCTCCTTTGACTCTGAATGTAGGATATTAGTACTTCCATTGCTATATGTTTCGGTACGTAGACAGGGCTAACCGGTTCAACAGTCTCTCTTTCAGCTGTCATCTGTACACGAGCGGAACACTTCCTCGAGACGACATCACACCTGCGCCCATTGGATTATTCAGAAAGGCGGGTCTTGCTTTGAGTAATGAGCATTCATTACTTAAAGCTGCAGTCCATAACTTTTTTTTGTTAAAAATTATCCGAAATAAATATTTTAATAAATACTTTTCTCACAGCAGCCAGAATAATTAAATGTATCATTTTGATGGCGGATTGTAATCCATAAAGGATTATGTGTTTATGAAACACATGTGAATGAAATTAAAATATATTCCAGTTATAAATGTGCTTCTGATTACAGATAGCCTGGGATTACAAAGAATTGTATTTTAAAGAAAACCAGTTCGAAAGGAGCATAATTTGCTTTTTGGGTTAAAAGAATTTCTTAATATGAAATTCGAATGGGATGACAATAAGAGATTAGACTGTACAGAAATTGAAACCGACTCGCTTATACACACTATACTCATATCACGCAATGCTGATGTTGTTAACATGAATCATTTGAGAATAAAGTATAACAATAATAATAATTTGAACGGTTTGATGTGATATGAGTTAACCGATCTTTAGATTTAATCACCATTGTAGCGCAATTTATTGTTATGCTTTTTCCTCAGTTGGTCAGAATAAACGTGCCAGACTTGTTACTTACTTCACTGTAAAATCCAGTAGTTTACCTTACTTAGATTTAGTTAGTTATCTTTACTTAGTTGTTATACTTACTAGGTTTTTTTAAGTTACAGCTACTTTCAAGGCAAATAAAACAGTTTACTTACTGTTTTGAGTGACACTTACTTAAAATATTCAAGTAGCCACAAAGGAACCAATGACATTAATAAACCAGTAAGAGGCAGCAGTGCGCTAATATGTTGCTAATGAGCACCATAACAACAGAAGAAGAGGAAAAGAAAAAGTCTTAATAGACTTTTCACCCATTTCCTCCATGTCTGCAGTTATCGTTCACTAGTTGCATTCACTCGTTTCCCAAAGTCATCTTGAATGTTGAATTCTCAATACAACTGAAATATTTGAGAGAACATCACATAAGCTAACTTCATAAATTGATGTTGATTTTCCTAAAATGTGTTTTTTTTTAAACTCACCATTATAGTGATTAGCGTTTTCTTTGGTTGAGCACTTTGAACTTGGATTACATTTTTGCAATTTGCTTTCTGTTAATGCACTGATGCATTATGAAGTTAAAGTTAATTGATGTCAAAGGAAGAAAAGTAATAAACAGGTTTCATTCAGAAAGTAACGTATTTTCAAATTAAAACATTAGTGTACTTATTGTGTGTGTTTATTAATGAATTTCACAAAGTATATTTTTTTATGCAGACCCTGAAATGCTTTTGATTAGGTTTATATAATCCATATATCGTGTGTGGTAATATGCTAAAGTCACACACAGACTTAAACATTCAGCACGTGAATCACAACAATGGTAACAATTCAATTTCATTTATTTTCATTACTCGTAACAATAAAAATTGTATTTGCTCTTTTTGTTGTGCTACAACTGACACAAGACAGCAAATAAAATTGTCAAATAAAATCAACAACTGCAAAACAAAGCAACTGTATAATTTATTTCGCAATGCATTCTGGGAGTCAGTGAGTAGCTATACTAAGTCATGAGTAAACCTAAATGAAAGGATCAAGTACCCCCTACAGTTCTTTTTTAGTTACTAGAACTCTCGTGTAAGTAAGCTATACTAACTAAGCATCTGTCAGTACAACATACTATTCCTATTTCACTTTACTTAGTTTTTTCAAGGCAATCGGTTTGCATTCTTGTTTTTAAGTAAGCCCACTAATTAGATGTTACAGTGTTTGTTCAGATGACAATATGCGGTTAAAATTCTTATTTGGGTCATATATTCTAAGACGTAGGCTAGAATCTGTGATTGTGAAGTACAGTAAATATCCACACCGGTGCGGTGACTGACTGCCACACATACTCTTCAGAACATTAGATTTATCCGCGCTGGAGCCACGACTCACAACTAATGCAAGCTAGATAATTCTGCACACAGTTGCAATTCCAGGTTTCCAAACAGAGATGGCGACAAAGAAGCAAAACTTAAGGACTGCAGCTTTAAGCGTCTTCGCAGCATAATTATTGGCACGTGAGCAAAGAGATTAAAAAGGATCTCTCCATTACTATGGGAGCGTTTATGCCAAACACAGAACCAGCAAGGTAGAATACGCAGCTGGCAGCAGGATGTACCTGCCAAAGTCAGGAGGACAGGATGAACCTGTCGATCGGGGCTCCCCCATCAAAAGTTTTGCAGCAGTGGCACAACAACCAATAGTCATTAAATGGTGCTATTCATGCGTTTTTCACTTTTCAACTTTAGTTGAGTCTGTTAATGTTGCTGTTTGAGCATAAAAAATCTGCAAAGTTACAAAGTTCAAAGTTTACTTTAAAAGGAGATATTTTATTTAACAGAATCACTTTTCAAAAACTACAACGAAAGACTCTTTTGGACTACAACACATATTTTCTGGTATTTGTGATATCACAAATATCGACGAATGGGACAAGACCTGGTTGAGCTGCACTAGAGAAGGCAACGAGTGTTATCACTATATCGGAGGGTCCCCCCCCCCCCTATGCGCTAGTTTCCCCCGGCAGACGAACGTAGAGTGGTTACAATCATCCGGGTTTAAATCGTGATGAATTGATTTGATTTTGACGCAATATTTACACTGAAGCTCGCAGGCAGCTATGGTAAGGGGCGTGACATTTCCCGACCAGGCGTCAAGTGGTGCCAATCACAGCACACACTGACCCAGCTAACAATCACAACACACACTGGCCCAGCTAACCAATCACAACACATTTTGTATTTCAGAAGGTGGGCCTTCATTTGATACAAGAACTATTCGAGCCGTTCATGCCAGACTGGGGATAGAGGTGTTGTAATAATGCAAAATATGTTAAAATAATGTGTGTTTTTTGAACAACTTAGTATGAGAGCCTGTTCTGGTACACCCCCACAACAAAATCAAGACTTTGTAAAAGAGCATAATAGGACCCCTTTAAAAAAAGGAGGAGGAGGATCTCAAATATCTGAAGGACCAACTCCTTCACCCCCGGGATAAGATTTTAAACGCAGAAAGCAATCTAAACCGAATGCGATTTCAACCGAGGGGCACCCCTCGGATCTGATTTGTGTCACCTCGGATACAATTTGACCCCCTCCAACAGGAGCGCAATTCTGATCTGACAGGTGGGGATCAAAATAGAGTGTTGGTTAATAATCAGTTTTAGTACCATTTTTATATGCAAAGGGTTATCAAAATTAAAACAATACAAAGAACAATATTTTCAGGAAATTATTATTATTAACATAATTTAAGGAAAAAAGTGTTATTGTTTTCATTGTTTTTGACTCATGTAACTTTGCATTAATCATTTAATAGGCTAAATGATACTGTCACGAATCCGGTCCGTGGCCTTCCGGCCGATTACCAGTAGAGGTCCCTCTACCATTACATTGACTCTCACACTACACAGACTGTTACATGTCACTCCGGACTACAGTTCCCATCATCCATTGCACTTACACAGCTGAATTCACTGATCACACAGCCTTCACTAATCACACGCTCACCTGAGAGCCATTACTCACTCTATTTAACACCCACTCAGTTCCTGTTCAGATCGCCGAGTATTGTCCAGTGTTTTTCACTCCCCTAGTGTTAGCTGTCTTACTGAGCCATTCTGTTTTAGTCTTGTGTATTGTTCTGCATTTTCCACTCCCCTAGTGATAGCTGCCTTACCGAGCCTAGTGTCTTGTTTTTCCTTGTTTTCATCATTTTGCCTTGTCTGTTTCCCCGTGTTCTGATCACTGCCTGTGTACCCGGATTATCCCTCGAGTCTCGCCCAATTGGATACTGTTCGCCCCTGCCTGGACCTTTGCCTTGTACCTGGATTATCCCTCTTGCCTTGCCATCAATATACCTGTTTGCCATTGTCTGACCTATGCCTGTTTTTGACCACGTCTCTTGCGAATAAAGCCTTCCAGATGGATCTGCACGGTTCCTGTGTTCCCTCCATTACAGATACTATATAAAGACAAGTAAACAATAATAAATGAACAAATGACCATGATCACGGTTATTAATATTATCACCGTATTGTTAAAATGTATTGGAAATGTTCAAAAAGTGCTCATACACACAATGAAATCATGAATTTTATTTCGAAAAAAAAAAAAAAACCCCCAAAAAACACCCCCCCCAAAAAACCCCCCCCCCAACAAATAAAATTACCACGTATTGTTTGCATAACATTAAAACATTAGTCAAGTCAAGTCACCTTTAGTTGTATAGCGCTTTATACAATAGGCCTAAGATTTTTTTTTTAAATATCCAAAAACCACTAGAACAGTGTTTATATATTTTGCTGACTTGTGTACTTGCATTCTCTCAACTGTTTTGAAGAATGTTTAAATCAGGAGAAATAAGCTATTTTAACTAGTGACACGGATCGTGTCTATAGTGTCATTTTGTCGCCTGCCAATGACGTCATAACCCGTCGATTTCCGGTTTTGTTTTGTAGAAAAAATGGAAACACCAAAGACTCTTTCATATGTTGTGTTTCAATAGACCGGTGACGACCGCACAGAGTAACATTATAACAGAATTTTCAAATGTATCTAGTATGATAAAACAGCGCTGCTTTTTTTTTCCACATACGCACGACCAGAAGGAGCTGAAGTGGTCGACTGTGGCATAATAAAAGGTCTGCTGCTTTCGAGTCGTGTGTCACACTCGTTCAGTGGCCTCGTTTCGCTTCGACAGCTTTCAGCCTCACCCTGCTTCATTCTACTACGTTAATAAATTATTAGCTCATCTATGAACATGATTTCTGCCCGAGTCCTATCGGATTGCATTGGCTGTGGAGATGAAGACGACAACTCCCATGATTCCACACTCCCAAACTATGCTTTTGTCTCTTTGTTTATTTTGAATACGCACCCTCCAATGGCGAAAATTACGTATTGTGCCTTTAACAGGAAAATAGTTTGTCAATAATACAAAACGACAATAACAAAGAGACTTTTTTTTCCAGATAGGCAGTTCATGCTTATTCAGGATGTCCATCATCCATTTCAGAATCTCTTCCAATGAGTGTTTGTGCCAATCATTCAATCGTCCCCAACTAAGCGCCCAAGGCAAAGTGGCATGAACCAAAACAGAACCTATAGAAAAAACCTTGGGTAAACCAGGCTCAGTCTGGGGCCGTTTTCTCCCTGGCCAGACCGACACCAGTCTGATGTGGTTTAAGTCCATGCTGCAAACACAGGTTCCAGATGTTCAAAGGCTTTTCTGTTCCCGTTGGTCTTGTGCCGATGGTCCACGAGGTGACGAGGTCTTCACAGAATGTATTTGTCTCTGGGCGCATAGTTGACGTGTCTCCGCTGACCTTCGGGCTGTAGTGTCGTCACTAGGTCGGGTACCTGGATATGGTCTGGATCTGGGTGGCTACAGTGACCATCTGGATACAGACTGGATCCGTATGGCTACGGTGACCTTGGAATAAGAAAGAGACTAATATTCATTATTAATATAAAAACGTTATGGCCGGATGTAAAATCTTAGGTGGGTGACACAAAATACATGTAAGTTAGCCCTTGAGATAAATGTTCAAGTATTTAACAGGCGCCCAGTCCTAGTTACTTAACAGGGATATAAAATGCCTGGTGTCTGTGGGGGTTCTTTCATATAAATGTGGTGTTGACTTCATTTGACCTTAAAATGGCTTGCTTTTCAATCATCTAACGTAAGCCAGTGGTTCTCCATCACGGTCCTGGAGGCTCCCCACGTCCTGCACGTATTGGGTGTCTCCTTTATCTTACACCCATGATCCAACTCATCAGCTCAGCCTGCGTCCTAAACAGGCAACCTAAACTGAATTGTGTGTGTGTGTCAGATTAATAAGACCCCTAAAATGCATTGGCGGACCTCTAGAAACAGGGTTGAGACACATTGATACTTGCATGAAAGTGAGTTAGTTGAGTGTATCTGGTCGGTGGAAAGATGCTGTGTAAGGTATTTAGGCTGTTGATAAGCAAACTGGACGACATTTGAGGTTCCTAGGTGTGTGATATCTGATCTGTCGTTCTGTTATGGGAAGAGAAAGATCTGCTGACCGTGAAGAGGAAGTTCAGTATTGTTTTAAACTGGATGCGCTGTGTGTGTTATGTTAACAGATTAGCTTTTCTTGATTTGTTCATTTTGGGTCTTTAATTCTTAGGTCGAACATCTCAATGAATTTTTAATCCAGGCTTCTTGTTTATCAAGTGTGCTTGTTTGGCTGAATATTTGATTCTGATCTCTTTCTGTTTAGGAAAGTGAAGATGGTGTTGGTGAGGGTGAGTCTGTTTTTTTGTCTCTTTGCTGCTGTCTGTCTTCGGGACTTCAGTTTTTGACATCAAGCTCACTAGTCTACTCTCAAAAGAGACCAAAATCATTGTTATGGTTCACAAACTACACCAGTTTTAGTGCTAACGGGTTAAATAGTTATGAACTGTCACTCATGATGACCAGATCTACAGCCATATGTTATTTGCTCTCAGAAATGTGAACAGACCTGCTAAAATGGCTGATTTCTTTTTTTCAGCAGTCTTATCGGACTATGACAGTGCTGATCTGGAGGAGAATGGATCGCACACGGAGGTAAGTCTCTATGGCAATGCCGTTTATGGGGCTCGTTGGGAAATCAATCAGTTTTGGTAAAGACAATGCTGTGATAAATCCGTACAGATCCAGCCTGGGCTGTGTAGAGGGGACGGAATGTCTCCATTGCAGCCGAACTGTGTTTTGCTGGGTCTTTGTGAGAGTGCTTCCCTTTCTTTTATGGAGATTGTGAATCTGAGAGCATGTTTATTGTTTAACGTAGTAGCTTTAAATCTAAAGCTCAGTATGGGCCTCCCGAAGTAATGATTTCGAAAGAACTGAATTAAACGAGACTCATTTGGGGAGGTTTTAGTTGAAATGGTCAAGAATATTTTTGCTCCTCTCTTGTGGCATCATGAGTACTGCCAATGTCTTGCCACATGCTGTTAGTGCATCTGTAGTCCGCATCTAATTTTAGTAGACATGACGCACTATCCACACTTTCTGCTGCTCTTCCTTCTTATGCAAGTAGCATTTTGATGATTGCGGGATCGTCAAGTAATTTAGGCGTATTGGGGAGCGCTGGGGCTCATTGCTGGTGAGGTGGTGGTGCCTGCGGGTTGAGTTGAATGGGGTTGTTGTAGTTCTCAGCTCATCGGGTTCAGTCTTGGCTGCTGCTGATGTTCCAATTTGTTTGGTGTCCTAGCAACCCATTCTACACCATCCTTACTCTTCAGACGTACGTAAAGCTGGTTTTAATTCACTGCAGACAAGCACAGTCTCCTCATAGTTTCAAAATGCTGTCTAAAGGAGATTTCCTAACAGGAACAAGGAACAGGAAAATCTTTTTATATTCTTTTTAGTTGGACATGTTTTTGATTTGTAATGCCATAATTACTTTGTCTTGCTGAGCCCGATAATATGTAAATGGTGAAAATAACCAAATGATTCTTGAAAAAATATAGTGTATACTGTCCACCTCTGTGCAGTGAAATCAGTTGACGCCAGTCTTTCTCCTGAAAGATTTATATTTTGCTGCTATATTATTTAACTGTTATGCACTGTCTTAGCATGTTATTTTGGTTTATTCTGTTTATTTTCACTTTAATTTAGTAGGGTAATTTGTGCGTTTTGTCACTTATAAATGTATTTTGAGCGATTCCACAGTTTCTGTCCACAAGGGGTGTAATGAACAATATAGATCGAATAATACCCAGTTGTTGTCATTTTTTTATTTTTAGTTCACTATTTTGTTTAAGATAGATGTAAGAAATAATAAAGTTAATTTTATCCCACTAAGCCTTGGCATTATCGTGTAATGAGACTTTATTTTATTTCCGTCCCCAGAAATTGCGGATGTCAGGGTGGGACATCAGTGCATCTGGATTTTTCCTAAGTCATTTCTTTCATTTCCTTTAATAAAATCCTGAATTTTGGCGCATAACATTTATTTTGGTGTGTCTTCTACAAAATACTACTACTAACACTGAAAGTATAATTCCCTTAATCCACCACGATGCAATGGAAACATTTACTAACGTTCGTTACACCTTCTGTCCAAGCAGTTACGAACGTTAAACTATGATTCTAAAGGAAACAGAGATATAATTTTTCCATGTAATTCTATCAGTAGCAAAACGATAAAACATCTTGTGTGGGTTAAATTCTCGTATGCGTTGCTACATGATAAATTGTTAATAAATCGGGATAAAACAGGGGCAGAGATTTTCTGTTCAAAAATCATAACGCTCGTACATTTTATTCTGATGCTGAATTTCCATCTCCTAATGTCTCAACGGTTCTCATGTCAGATATAAGATTGTCTAGGTCACGCATGCTCTGCATGGGAGGAAGAGTTAACAGGATTTCACGGATTTCGACAAATGTGGGTAAGTTTGTGGCTTCTGTCCAAAAGTTTACGAACATTAAAATGATACGAACGCGGTAAACTTTGGTTAAGTGAACATTAAATAGGATCATTGTGGTGAGAAAGGATAAAAGAGTGTGCAAGACGGATGATTGCGAGTGGTTTCGGACCGAAAGCGGCATTCATCGTGAAAGAGCATGCATGCATGGTGGTTGTGTACATTCTGACAGATTCTGCACATCTTGTTCGTAAATTAGACGGAAATTTTAAGTCTGTCCAACTTCGAACGTTGTTTCTAAGTACTTTTGACTCAATAAGCTGTTCATGAAAGTCAACATCGTCAATGATTTTGCTGACTTTTTTCCGGTGTTTTTTTTTTTGGATGATGATATTTTTTCTGTCTAATGTTCGTAAGAATATAGCTTAGGCTGTCGAAGTTAACACGTTAATAGTGCGTTAACACAATCTCACTTATGCCATTAGAATAAACTGTCGGCGTTAATCGCATAGGTTTTTAAACAGTGAACTGGGCTATAATGTTAAAGAACACACGCAGATGTTCCGCACTGACGGCACACAATAAAGCTAGTTTAAACATTAGCTTTGTGGTAAAATGAAGCTCCACAGCCTGTCAAGTGTACCTTCATCATGTCCAAAGTATGTAGGCCACAGGCGATGCGCGAGTTTACTTTCAATTCCACCGGAGCTCTGTTTGATGGCAGCTAGAGCGTACCGTGAATTTCTGCTCATTTCCTTGCCTGTACTGGTCGATTAGCCTATCATGTGATTCAGCGTTACCTCACTTAATTGACCAGTCAAAAGTCAAACTATTTCATGAGTGCAAGTGTAGCCAACAGCCACAGCTCAGCAATAGCCTATAGTCTTGTGTATTATTTCTCCAAATCATATTTAGCACATCATGCCTAATAAATGTCTGAAGTAGCCTATATTCATTATTTTAAAAGGAACACACCGGCAGACCTAATATGAAATCAAAAAACTTTTCCAAATACTATGTAGGCCACCATTCATGCAGCATCATATTCTGTAAATCAGGCTATGTAAATTGCAGCCTTTCATAGAGAAGATAATATCCTTATCTTGTAATTGACATGAACATGGAGACTAACAGTCGTCATTCATATTTCAGATTCTTAATTTTAAGAAGTGTATTCAAGAAATGAAACAGCTATTCTGTAAATTAAGTTTGCTGTGGAGCATATAATTAAACACATAATTATAAATTTCAAGTGTTAAAAAATAATTAGTCATAACTCTTATACACATATCCTTTGCAAACATGCATATGTCCTTACATATATAAATATATGGCAGAATTACTCATTTTATCTGTCCACGTTACAAATGTTATTTCATTCACGATGTATGATCTTTAAATTTGATAGTAATTGATGACAGGTTATTTTAATGTGTTATGAATTTGTTCTATTTGCCAGTTTTCATGAAATTTTATTATTTTGTGTTACAGAGGCAATCTTGCAGGATTGTTTATTTTTTTCCGTACACGTTACACACGTTATAACTTTGCACACTTGTAGGAGTTCCTTTGGCTTCTACATTTGGCAAATAAATTTGAAAAATATACCTGTGGTATTTGTTAGTAATTTTGCTGGCTTTCAGTTTATTAACATACCAGAATCAAAAATGCACCTTTAAGTTTATAGAACAGATAATATTAGATGGCCACCCTGCCTGCATGGAAGTCCTATTACCAGTTTTGTGAACCATACGCAACGCATGACTCATAACTATAACAAATTAGGAACAAAGCAAAACATGAACTGGGATTCAACCAGAATTTTATTAAACTGAATTAGATTAAGTACACTTTCTGCTTGAATTTACACTGTTTTTCCGTCCATGTTACATACGTTAAATTTTACATCAACTCAACTTTGATCAAATTTTACTAGTTTACCATTGCCAGATTTATCCTGCTTTTCACACAGCTGTACCCCAGGTTTTCT
>JADLZN010002909.1:0-29961 GCA_018155175.1 Sinocyclocheilus anophthalmus
GTGTTTGTTTGTGACTGAGGTTGATGAGTATATGTTCCGTGCTACACGCCGGTTTCCTGTTAATATAAATAAACATGAGTTTAATTTCTTGCCGGACAGCAATATATTACCATGAGCCTCGGTTAGTTCCGGCATGATAACGAAATCGTTAACTGGCCTTTAAGCTGATTAGCCTAAATATATCTGACGAAAAAGAATTATGTTTTACCTAAAACATAAGGGGCCGGCACATGGTCTGAGGCAAGGCGCGTGCACTGAGCTTCGCGGCGTCCATCTGCAGGAACCGTTCAAAAGTGTGTCAAGCGGATTCAAATTGCCAAAACGCGAACAGCACTGCGCTGTGTTACTCGACCCGGTGACTTTTTATGAATGGCGGTGAGAATTTGAGATTTCTAGTGCTGTCATAAAATTTGCAACAGTTGTGATGTAACGCATATAAGACTACAGCCTGTTGGAGTGGTAAAGATCGAGGATTCCCCAGTAACGGCGTTCTGCCCACAAACGCTGCTTTATCAGGCATTACATGCAGAGAAGATGAAATGACACTATTGATCATTTTGCTGAAATAAAGTTGTGGATTGTTCCTATCAGACCTACCACCTGTGAGAACAAACAAACAAACCTGCACCAGTTTTATCAGTTTTTAACACATCTCACAGCAGCTGCACATGTCTTATTTGCAACGAAGTCAAGCTTTTGTGTCGAAAATACTAGTTTGTGGCATGTCACAGTGTTTTGATCAATTGTGTACTGGCCTGCCACACACTACATCAATTGAGGGCGAACCGATGTTGTATTGTTATAACTTTCATTATAATAAAAGGATTGTACATAGCAAGAGTTAAACATCACGGTAGCCTCTTAAATGTATATGGCGACAATTTTACCGTGTTTTGACAGGATATCTTAGCGAAAGTTTGGTATAATTTATTTGAAAAAGTCAAAGGCTTTCCAGAGGCCTTTATGGCAAACATTGTACATCAATTCTTTTGTTAAATTAATGCTACGCCTGAACAATTAAGTGGGTAAACAATGAAGTATACATACGTGTGGAATTATTTGTTTACTACTTTTAATTGTGTTAGTAGAATTGCTTAGAAGGAATTTGAGGGAAGTTTTGCACTCAATATTTCAATTTGAGAGATAAGTATATTCAGGTGAAATATGAAGAGTTTATACTCATTAATTTTTTTTTTTAAATAATGAACACCCCTTGGTTTAAAAAATGTTTTTTTTTTACTTTTCCTTATACTTTTTTTCCATTACAATGTTATAAATAACATTTTTCCTTGAGCCTATTGTTTTTTTTTTGTTCTGTTTTATTGTAGGGATGCCGAAGACGAATCGGGCTTTTCGTGTGTGATATGACGACTCGCTCACTCCAAGATCCATCAAGATAGAGTGATGATAATGGGCACCATGCATATGTATCAAGCAAAATTGCAGCCCGTCTGTTGTTGTCTGTCCGAGTACCTGTGTGTTCCGCTGGCTCACTGGGAACTTTGTCATGATTTGAATGCATTGAGTATGGCACTGTAGTGTTGTTTTCAGGGCATAAACATGTCATTGCTCCTGTAGTGTACATGGGTATGCACTCGGATTGTTGATGACATAGTTGTGGAAGATAAGCCGCCACATAGTGTAGGGTGATTGCATAGCCAGAAAAGAGATCTCTTGACTGCTAAAAGGAGTTTGTAGCTTTGGATGGGTGAACTGGTAGCACCCAGGTGTTTGGAAATAGGAATGGGATGTGAGAAATAGGTCTGGCCAGTTGTAATGAGATTTTGGATCCTTATGACATGTAGGAGATGTGTAATGATATGAAAAGGCTGCAAGAAAGATTTGTTGAGAGATGGAATGTCGTCTGATACGACCCTTCACATCGCCTTGCAGTTTAGTGCCATCTTTCATCCAAAGATTATATTTTGTGTGTGATTTTTTGATATATATCACAACAAACAGTGACGATAGTATATGCTATGTTATTCAGTGGATAGATAACATCTGACTATGGCACATCGTGCTGTTTTTTAAACACGTGCAATAACAAAATGATCTGATGGTTCATATCCGGACTTCTAAAGAACTCTTTATGATGCCACAGCATGGGTATTCCGTAATAGCATTTCTTTGAACGATATGGTCAAGAAGATCTGTTGGGCTGCAGAGCGTCCTGCGTAAAAGTGTTTTCCAGAGAACTTATGTTGCATCGATTAAGGTGCACTGCATGAGTTTGATAGCAGGCTTTTTTTCAGCTTTAAAAGTAACAATGTTGCTTGCTTGAGTACGTTGATTGTCACAACGCAGCCATGTTTCTTGTCAGGTTTGAAAGTAGTGCAGAAGTTTTTGCACGAGGTTTGCAGTGCACTAACTACTTACTCGCCGAAAAGCACTTCTGTTCAGACTTAAAAACATAATAGAGGATCTTATCAGTCAGGGGAAATCGAGGGTTTCCAATATGGAGGACATTCAGTGTATGGCAATACTTTTGGTAAGTCCTAGCAAAACCTAAAGTGTCATATGGTCTTTTCATGGCAGACGAAGATTTGACAAAGTTGTAGTTTTAGGTTGATGGAGTTGTACACAGCTTGCGAGACCATCCCATTAGGCTTATCCAGCGTCCGATATGTGTTGTGTTCGTCCATGTTTACCAAAAGAGACTGTTTTGATGGAGAGACAATTGTTTTGTTCAATATAGTGACTTTGTTCAGTGGTGATGTTAATGTTGTGAGGGAATTTTTATTGAGAGTGGTGCCGTGCAGCAGCTCTATCAGGTTGGACTGGAAAAGGTTTTGCACAGTATGACACATTGTCTTTTGACAGTGGTACAATAAACGGTGTGCAATCGATCTCTCAAAAGGACAGATATGGCATTTGGTTGACTGTCGCCATTGCACGAGAGTGCTCTTGGCAGTGTATTGATGAAGTGGAAGCAGTGTGTTGTATATATTTTTTCTTCTCTTATAAGATTTGTACAATTCACAGCTTTGCCTTTTATCCATCATTGGCTCTCGATCTGTGAAGCCATACCCTTTTGAAATATAGCTGGTATCTGTGTCACGGTTGAAATCCATTCAATTTATGTGCGAATCATTCAGCATGACATATAACCCAAATTGTTTGACGTTTTTCGTTAGTGGGCATCAAATCACAACAGGCTTTTACAATTCAGCGCGCTTGTACCACTTATGTCTTTGTGTTGAAGAGAGCAACAAATGTCGAAATATAGTACTACCCATGCCACAAACACTAAACATCGAGCCTCTGATCTGTATAGGGCCTGCCTGGTGTTGCCTACCAATGATTGGTCTTTTGGATGTACTGCGTCAACTTCTTTTTCACAGCCAGATGTTATCACAAATATAAGAAAGACGACTGTACAAAGGCGTATACACTTACAGAGGGTGTAGACGCTACAAGACTTTTGAAAGTTGGGCTTATTTTGGCTTTTTGCAAAGATCCTGCCAGTAAATATAATGTAAGAAACAAGCTAAGATATTCCAGTAAGTGGGAAAAAAGCTGTATTTGATACTTCGGAAAAATTAAACAACGATATGATTTCTGACTAATGGTCGAAGATAATTCTCAGCATCTGTAGAATTTGACGTGATAAGTAATAAAAAAATGATGTTTAGTCCTATGTGTAAAAATGTATCAAATGTTTGTGCACACTTTAACATGTGGATTTGAAAAGACAAATGTACCACTGTCTTACACGTGTTGTGCTCATATTATGCAGCATTCCATGTAAAAATGACAGTATAAGATGGCTACGGCAACTGTTTTTTTTCCGAGCCATCTCTCAAGCGTGACTGCACACAATAGTATGCACAAGAACAAATAATACGGCAGTGGTGCTGTATGCACAGTTTGGAAAAAGTCATAGTGGGCTATAAAGAAAACAAAAAACATACCCAAAACATTTGAGAACAAGTATTTACGTCAATGTCAGGCAGTTACAATCATAAAGTTACCAAAAATGAGAGCTACTATGTTTATACACTTTTGGCTACGGAAACATGAAATACTAAGCCAACAGCGGATATTAATGAGAAATCAATGTATTTTACATTTTCTTGGCACGCCGTAGTTGGTTAAGATACACTTGCAACTCAGTAAGCCTTTTGGTCAAATCCAGAGTCCATCTACTTAGAAATTGCAATGGAAACCATTAGAAACTGTAGTTTGTGTTTAGAGGCCCTGAATTTAACAGAGTTGGTGTATGGCTATGAAAACCAGTGAATCTTATATTACAGAGGGTACACTATTAGATCTCCATATGTAAGAATGTACAATAATGTTTTAGCTTTGGAAAACAGAAACTGCCTGCATTTGGAAGTGCGCGAGCCGTCTAGGACCTGACCACAACACACCTATTAAAAAACGTGGCCAAATGACGGACCGGTGCGCAGGAACTGATAGTAAATTGTGGTGTTGAAGTTGGGGGTGATTTTCTGACTGGTTGAAATTGTGGAAATGCAGTTCATATGCATTCAAATATCGTGCCTGTATCTACTGAAGTTTGCACAATACAATTGCAATGACATTCAATTTGACTTTTGGTCAACAGAGAATACTATACAAGTACCTTGTTTATGGACTTTAGGGGCAGTGGTTTTAAGACACTACAGTTGTTAAGGAATGGTAATTCAGTTTTTTTAACGAGCAGTAGCTCAAGTGATTAGTGGTTCTGAAAAGAGTCATCGGAAAATAAGACTTGCTGTTGTCAAGTATATGGAAAATCACAGTGAAGAACACATGACGTTAATTGGAAAAGAATATGCTTCAATGTCAGAATATATAACCAAGTCACAAATGAAATATGTAGGATATTGTGCTTCAGACATAGAATATCAAGGTACAGCAAATGCTTTAGGTGTGGATCTATTTATATGCAATGGGGAAAAATGGATCAAATACATTTGCATGGGTACAGTGCTGAGAAATGAAGGAATTTACATAAAACAATGTGACAATTATTTTGAGGCTGTAATATGTGTCCAACATGCCGATAATAAGGTTTGCTTTGATTTGTGTAAAGTGGGTAATTTGCCAGAGACAAAGTACTTGTGTAGAAAGGATTCAAAGAGGCAGGCAGACATGACTGCAAATATTTGTATTTCAAATAGCAATTATTGTTTTTCTAAGTATTATAAAAGAAAATTGACCTTCCAAAAAAACATTAAATATCAGAATAATGTGTTGCATAAGGAAATGAAAAAGAATGTCAGTAAAAGGAAGTATCGGGAAGATGTGTTGTATAAGGAAATGAAAAAGAATGTCAGTAAAAGGAAGTATCGGGAAGATGTGTTGTATAAGGAAATGAAAAAGAATGTCAGTAAAAGGAAGTATGAGGAAGATGTGTTGTATAAGGAAAAGAAAAAGAATGTCAGTAAAAGGAAGTATGAGGAAGATGTGTTGTATAAGGAAAAGAAAAAGAATGTCAGTAAAAGGAAGTATCAGGAAGATGTGTTGTATAAGGAAATGAAAGAGAATGTCAGTAAAAGGAAGTATCAGGAAGATGTGTTGTATAAGGAAATGAAAGAGAATGTCAGTAAAAGGAAGTATGAGGAAGATATGTTGCACAAAAAAAGGGTGAAGGAATGGAGTACAAGGAAATATAGGTTAAACCAGTTGCACAGGCTATTAGTATGAGAAAGTATCATGGAAACCCTGAACATAAAAAAAGTGTTAAAGCAGGTATGAAATTTAAAAGGCAACTTATTAAAGTAAAAACAGAACAGTTTGATTTTGTTATGCAGCGATTTTTTGATTTGGTAAAAGATGGGCCAGATTTTGTGTGTTGTGCCCACCGGGGGACTAATGTTGTGTTTGCCAACGATTGTTGTTTAAACATCAGGTTTTAAATTGTAATAGAGATTATTATAACAGAAAAGTAACTGCTTTGATTTTAGATAAATGTATAAGTGAAGAATATTTACACAAATGTAATACAAACTGTATAATGCCATGTCAGTGGCGGGATACAGCAAGAGGCAAGCTGTGGATTTGTTATACATGCCATTGTAAGCTAAATAAAGGTGAATTGCCACCTGAATGTGCGGCAAACAATTTGAGAGTTGAACCCATTCCACCAGAATTGGCATGTTTGAATAGCTTAGAACAACATTTGATTGCTTTACATATACCCTTTATGAAAATGTTAGCATTACCTAAAGGGGGGCAAAATGGAGTACATGGACCTGTAACATGTGTTCCTGCAAATATTGTGCAGACTTCAAATTTGTTGCCTCATTCTAGTATGGAAGGGTCTTTGTTGCCTGTAAAATTGAAACGAAAGTTAACTTATAAAGGTCATTACAAATATCAGTTTGTTGACACTTTGCATGTAAAACAAGCATTAAAATGTTTAAAACGGATAAATGTGCATTATAAACATGTAGAGTTTAATGAAGTTTGGCTAAATGGGTTTTGTAGGGAAGATAATGAGGTTTTAGTAAAGGAGAGTGATGAACATGCTGAAAATGGTGAAAGATCTGTAGATGTTGGTCAAGATGAGCTTTTACATGACAGACAACAACATTGCATGTTCCAGGACACATGTCTCATGCCTGTTGACATTGGTCAGGAAGCTCTTGATCATTATTTTGATAATATATTGAATGTGGCACCAGGAGAAGGGAATAATCCTGTAAAATTGCTTTCTGATCTTGGAAACGAAGCCAAATGCTTTCCAGTGTTATTTCCACAGGGATGTAATACATACCATGAAAATCGAGACAACCGTTTGACATTATCAAGATATTTTAACAACCGGATTTTGCATGCTGATGGTAGGTTTGCACAAAATGTAGAATATATATTTTTTGCTCAGTACATGTCTGAAATTGAACAAGTTGTGTCAAATGTATCGATTGCATTGCGTAAAGGAAAAAGTGACTCTATGGTTCAAAAAGTTGATGATAATGTATTGAACAATGAGGAATCTTTAAAGAAACTCTTAGAATTTGATGATGGGTTTCGTTTCCTTAAACCTATTCGTGGTACCCCAGCTTTTTGGCAGACAGCACAACGTGACCTACTAGCTTGTGTGCGTCCCCCAAAAAGCCCCCTATGTGTCCCTACTCTGGTTTTTTGTTCATTTTCTTTCCGGCTGACTATGCATGCCAACTCTTTTATAAGTATCTTGAAATCGGAAGGAAAGAACCCAAACACAGGTTGGGGAATTACATCTGGGCAGAAGGTTTTACTGTATCGCTGTCGCCCAATCCTGGTCACGTGGCGCAAGATTGTTGATTTTCGGTGGCATTGGGGGTCTTTTTTTAAGGGAAGTACTTATGTCTTCAGCTCATCCAATAGGTAAAATTAAGGATTACTTTTACCGTGTGGAATTTCAGCAGCGTGGTTCACCTCATGTACATTGCCTGTTTTGGATTGACAATGCCCCATTGATTGATAAAAACACAGATGAAGAGGTAATTCAATTTATTGATAAATATGTAACTTGTGAATTACCATCATCGGATGGTACATTATTGGAAATAGTGACATCTGTACAGCAGCATTCAAAGCGACATTCCAAAACCTGTAAAAAGAAAAACACTCTTTGTCGTTTTAACTTTCCCAGGCCACCATCTGCTCGAACATTTATATGTCGTGGTAAAAGTGATGCAAAAAAAAGTGTAACTGTCAGGTAGATAACACTGATAATTTAACAAAATGTGTGTGTGATGATCAAGCTCAAACTGATTTTAAAATGAAAAAAGAGCAGGCAGGTGAAATTTTGTCAGCAATTAAGAAGGCCCTTTCAGATGAGAATAGTAACTATGATAATGTTGAACATTTAGGTATAAATCAAGCAACGTTTGAGGCTGCATATAAATCCTTCAATCGAAATACACAAATTGTTGAAAAGACAAGTTAATGAGGTTTGGGTTAATCAATATAGCAGGCCACTGTTAAAATGTTGGAATGCAAATTTAGATATCCAGTATGTTGTTGATGCATATGCTTGTGTGGTCTATATAATTTCTTATATATCAAAGTCAGAAAGGGAAATAGGATTGTTGTTAAGTAATGCACAAAGAGAAGCTCGTAAAGAGGGAAATGTTAGTGCAAAAGAGGCACTGAAAAATCTTGGCAGTGTTTATTTACATAACAGAGATGTGTGTGCTCAAGAATCTGTGTATAGATTAACAAATATGCATCTGAAGGAGTTTTCAAGGAAAGTTGTGTTTGTGCCAACAGGAGACCATGTAATTAAAACGAGTCTTCCTTTAAATGTGTTGAGGAAAAAGGCTGCAACACATGACCTTACCACAAAAGATATGTGGATGACTAGTATTGTAGATCGTTATAAGAATAGACCAAATGAGTTGAATGATATATGTATGGCAACATTTGCATCAGAATATCGTGTTTTAAGTAAGAATGAAAAATCCCAAACTCCGCTTAAATTAAAAAATGGTTGTGGTTTTATCACCAAAAGAACACGAACACAGCCAGCAGTTGTTCGTTATGCGCGCTTTTCTGAGGAAACAAATCCAGAACCATTTTATCAAAGTATTATGCAGTTGTTTCTGCCATACTGTTCAGATATGGAGCTGAAACCTCTGCATTTTGAAACATTTGAACAGTTTTACAAGAATGGTTATGTAACATTTAGTGATGGATCTAGACATTCAGTTAAGTCAGTTGTTGACTTAAATAGAAAGAAGTTTGAAATGGAGGCAGATGAACTGGATAATATCCAGAATACAATTGGTAGTGATGGTGTAATAGAAGATGGCTGGTGTGAGCTATGTCCAGAGCTAGAGATAGAACGCTTAATGTGTGAGGAGGAAATGAAAGACAAAAAACAACTAGTGGAAGAATATGAGGACAATATTCCAGATTTAGCATCAAGTAATCAAAAAGTTGCACATTTGGAAAAGAAAAATAATATAATGTGCAGAAGTGATGGTCTAGCCTTAATTAGATCTTTGAATGATACACAGTTATGTATTTTTTATCAGATTCGACAATGGTGTTTAGATAAGATAATGGGGGAAAATCCAGATCCATTACATGTATTTATTACTGGTGGTGCAGGGACAGGAAAAAGCCATTTAATAAAAGCTATTCAGTATGAATCAATGAGGTTATTGTCAACAGTGTGTCATAATCCTGACAATATTTGTGTTTTGTTAACTGCTCCTACAGGGATTGCTGCATATAATTTGCATGCAGCTACAATTCATAACACATTTAGCATTGGGAAAGATGTACGTTTACCGTACATACCTTTGGGTGAAGATAAGCTTAATTGTTTGCGTGCTAAATATAGTGATCTGCATATTTTGATAATTGATGAAATATCAATGGTTGATCACAATCTATTAGCATATATTCACGGTAGACTGAGACAGATAAAACAGACAGGTGACTTTTCTCCCTTTGGAAATGTAAGTGTAATTGCTGTTGGAGATTTTTTTCAGTTACCTCCAGTGAAAGAGAAACCACTGTATGTTGACGACATTGGTATTAACCTGTGGTCTAGGTCTTTGAGTTTCCAGTATGTGTTGAGCTTTGAAACAAGATGTTATACAAAAACAGATAGATACTTACTTTTGCGGATTTTTAAACCGCGAATAAGAAATTTCGATACAAAAGTCTGACCCCAATGTTTTAAACCATATAGTGGACAATTAGAATTAAAAAAATGTGAAACCGTTGAAAATGCTCGACGCTATGTTAACACTATTTCTAACCATCTCCCACAACGACAGGTACATGAGCATAAAGTGTTAAACAGCTCATTAAAACTGTCCTGAATAGTTTTGAGATTGGATGTGACTCAGCGATTTTTAATTAAACAAGACAGGGAAACTTGAATTGAGAGTAGGTCTCATCATTCAAAACGCATAATACATTTGTTAGCGATGTAAATGCGTGCTTTTAGGTGAAAGATGCTCTGTAATGTTGTGTAAATAAATGTAGATGTCAATGGATGAGTCTGGTATAATGGGGCATGTTGGCACAATAACCACATAGTTTATTCTACCCATTAATAATTTCCCTCAAATAGTGCATGTCAATTGATGACCATTCACGTTGGCTGCTCAAGAGAAAAGGTTGTACACTCCTTCAGACATGTTGCAATGGGTTCTTACAGTATTTAAACCAGAAGAGGAAAAACTTAATAATACAAAGGTGGACTTGAGACTATCAAATCATTATACTCGTGTAAAACTTGCTTGGCTTGTACCGCTACATCATCAGTACAGGATTAGTGGGTTGCTGAAGCTGTCTCGTGATCCCTTAAGAAAATATTGTGCACCTGGACAGTAGCATTTTTGGCTTAGTCCGTGTTAGGAAGTTTGTCAGGTTTTGATTATCCAAGATTTTATTGAAGAAATAGGGTATATATTGTCCGACACTGCATTAAGATGCTGTTTCAAAGCATGCCTCAAATTTTTTTGTAAAAAATATAACCACAGGTGCAAGCCTCAATGCACATCATTCAGGGTGTTTGATGAATGTGCAAAGTATTACCGTAACCCAACATTTAGTGATTATGCTAGATTTTGTGTCAAGCAGCATTCTGAACCCAACCTGCTTGCTTTAACTGAAACAACTTAATGGTTACTGACCATAGATCCAGGTGTTCAAATTATGCACACCTCGTAAAAGATTGAATGGTTATATTTTCCCACATAATACAACACACGGTCTTAATCTTACAGTAACAATATCACCACTTAATTGAAAGAAAAGGTTCAACAACATGGTGGTTTTGGTATGTAACCACAGAACATTTGGCACATGATGTTGTCCATGGTAGACAAAAAATGGAATACAATCGCATAATACAGTTCAATGAACTTTGGGTCGTTTAGAATGTTTCTGTTTGCAACTAAAGTACACACAATATTATTATAGCTAGTTATTTTATAGGCCATATCATATCACCATGTATGTACTGTGATTTTAACAAAGACCTAGCAAATTGCGCTTGATATGTCTAGAAAGGTGAAATATGACAACTTTATCATTGGAGATTTCAATGATAATATTTTAAGGTCTTCTACAATCTGCAAGTTTATAACAGACAGGGGGTTTATTCAACACGTAACACAAGCTACAACAGAGAAAGGTACATTAATTGATCATGTTTATGTGAAAACAACACATTATGATGTAGAAACATTAGTGCTTCCGACATATTTCAGTGACCATGAGGGTATTTTGTTCTTTTACATGTAATGCTTTTAACAGTGATGAGGGGGAATTTGACCATTTGTAGGTTTTCTTGTTCAGCTTTGTTTGATGGAGGTGGAAAGGGAATTCACATCCCTGTGGATACTTTATCTCTACTGAGCTAAATATAGCTGTATTGCAGTGCGTGTTCACTGCAAGGTAGAAATACAACTATTACTTCTTAAAAAGCTTTGTTTGGCAAAGGAGGTGGAGAGAGCATTCACATCCCTGTGGATACTTTATCTCTGCTGAGCCAAATATAGCTGTATTGCAGTGCGTGTTCACTGCAAGGTAGAAATACAACTATTACTTCTTAAAAAGCTTTGTTTGGCAAAGGAGGTGGAGAGAGCATTCACATCCCTGTGGATACTTTATCTCTGCTGAGCCAAATATAGCTGTATTGCAGTGCGTGTTCACTGCAAGGTAGAAATACAACTATTACTTCTTAAAAAGCTTTGTTTGGCAAAGGAGGTGGAGAGAGCATTCACATCCCTGTGGATACTTTATCTCTGCTGAGCCAAATATAGCTGTATTGCAGTGCGTGTTCACTGCAAGGTAGAAATACAACTATTACTTCTTAAAAAGCTTTGTTTGGCAAAGGAGGTGGAGAGAGCATTCACATCCCTGTGGATACTTTATCTCTGCTGAGCCAAATATAGCTGTATTGCAGTGCGTGTTCACTGCAAGATAGAAATGTAAGTGTCTGCTTCCTTTGTCAAACAAGTCTATTTAATATGTTTCAGAGTATAGGCTACATCCTTATACTACAAATATACCTTTCACAATAATGGTTATCTTTTCCTGCAATTGTAACACCACAGTTTACGCTATGTTTGTGTGAATATTTACGGTTTATATTGTAGTCGCGCATAACTACATTCAACCAATGCGCACTAACCTGTAGTTTTGATACACATGACTTAATCTAACAAAAATCATTTTACTATATGAAAACTGTTCTTTCTGTAATATTTAACAACATTAAATATTCACTCTTGTGTACGCAATTGGGGGAAAAAGCGCATCGGAACCTAACATGTTGTACTATTAGTACAAATGGACATATGTGCTACATTTTTTTTTTATTTAATTAAAAAATATATTATTTTAAAAAACTGACAGATGATGGCTTATAAAATTATGCTTAACCATGACATACTAAAAATGACACTCAATACGTTGATCAAAGATGGTCAACAACTACTGTTTTACATAGAAAAATTAGAAAACATCTACATTTCGAATGAAGTGTATAATGAGATGAAAATATTAGGTTCAACCACAAATTTGAGTTAATCTTGTGATTTTGAATTATTTAATAGTTTATAAAAATGTTATGCATACTTTTGTAAATGTACAGTTTATAATTTTTTTTTAATTAATTAAAGTTTAATATTGATCCTATTTTGTGCACCTTGGGGCAAAATGAGCACATTAGATCTTACATGTTATATCTGTTAAAGTGATAGACAACATATAAATTACTTTAAAATATTGACAAATAATAACTTTTATGCTTTGGCATGTCACAAAATATACAAATAAAATTCAAATTAACATTGTTATATTTAATGTGTGTATCATAAGAAAATAATAGGTTCAAACAAATTTGAATTAATCTGTTTATCTTTTATAATTTATAATGCTTTTATGCATACATTGAAAACATGCAGTTTATAATTTAACTATTAAAATCACATTTTATTATTATTCCTGAATTGTGCTCTTACGTTTTCTAACTATGGTCTATAATTTCACTCATAAACAAATTAAGTCACACAGTGCTGCCACTGTTATGTTGCCAATGCAGGTTTTGCTTTTCTATCCATGTAGTTACAAAAAGCAAAAGCCACTGGTAATGGTACTCCTGGTTTACTGGGATGGGGTTCAATTCCCTACAGTGCCCTTGTCTTTTTGTAGCAACTACATACAATCTAATATTTTTACTAGATTTATGAAATCTATAAATAGTATAAAAGTCTTCCAACAAATAAAATATAAATCATGGAATATAGTAAATGTAGTATGTGGAGTCAATTCATTTAACTTTCCACATATGAAAAAAAACATTTTGTATGTGCATCATATTTTTTGAAAAATCTTTAAAATACTTAATTTTCTAATATAATATCTTACTATATTATTTACACAGATGTGCTACGACTAGTGTCTTTGACATTTCAATGGAAATTTTGTAACCAACTAGTCAAAATCCTACTCCCATATTTTTCAGAAAAAAATCACCCCTGAATACATGTCATACCGGGTTCAAATTGAATTGAGTAGAAAAAAACATTGTATTATATAACCCTTATTTTATGTCATTGAAACATCTCGTTTATCTTATGAATAGACATTGCTCTGACCCCACAATCAATATCACAAAAAAATGCAGGCAAGTTTTGACAATTATTTTTTTGTTTTGGTGATTCTTTTTTACTTTTCCACTCCAGATATTCACTTTTTTTTTAATATAAGCTAAATGTAACTTTTACGTGACAGTAGTTCAAATGTAGATGTGTAAACATGCACAAAAAGAAATGCATAAAAAAATTGATATAATAAGATTTGATATGGCTTCTTTGAGTTAGTGCAAGTAAAACATTAAATGTAGATGAGTAAGCACAACAAAAACTAAAAACAATAACTGTAACTGAAGAGTGAAATATGGAGCAGATTTGACATTGCTTCTTTGAGAGAAACATAACATTTCATGTTGCCAGCAGGCGGCGTGATGACTATAAATGACATCTTCAAGCCAGGTCAATTATGAAACATGTGAAGTTTGGAGCAAATCGGACATTGCATGTTTAAGTTAGTGTAAAACAAGTAATTTCCTGTTGCCAACAGGTGGCGCTATAAATATAACTGAATATTGGCGCTTAGATTGCAGACCGCACTTTTATAAAACGTGTGAAGTTTGGGGCAGATTGGGAATTGTATGCATGAGTTACAACAACTTCCTGTTTCATAGTATTAATAGCATGCTTTAGCACTTAGTAAGTGTTGCTAGCATGTTTGAGCACATTTCTAGCATGTTTAGCACACAATGGCATATTTTACTGTGTTTCTAATCGTGCATCACAGTGTAAAACATGTCACATCCTGTTGCCAGTAGGTGGTGCTATAACTATAACCAAATATGAGCATGTAGATGTCTTCAGGCCAGGATTCTTATCAAACATGTGAAGTTTGGGGCAGATTGGACATTGCATGCCTGAGTTACAGTAACTTCCTGTTTCACTGCATTAATAGCATGCTTAAGCACTTAGCTAAGTGTTGCTAGCATGTTTTATTATGTTTCTAGCATGTTGCTAGCCTATTTAGCACTTGCTGACACTTTTTAATATGTTGCTAGGAGTCCATAACAGTGTTAAACATGACACTTCCTGTTGCCAGCAGGTGGCGCTATGACTATAACTGAATATGGGCATGGACATGTGTTCAGGACAGAACTCTTATCAAACATGTGAAGTTTGGGGCAAATCGGACATTGCATGTTTAAGTTAGTGTAAAACAATAAATTTCTTGTTGCCAGCAGGTGGCGGTATTATTATAATTGAGATATTGGCCTTTAGATGTGTTCAGACCAGCACTTTTATAAAACGTGTGAAGTTTGGGGCAGATTGGGAATTGTATGCATGAGTTACAACAACTTCCTGTTTCATAGTATTAATAGCATGCTTTAGGACTTAGCTAAGTGTTGCTAGCATGTTTTATTATGTTTCTAGCATGTTTCCAGACTATTTAGCTTTTGTTGACACTTTTTAATATGTTGCTAGGAGTCCATAATGGTGTTAAACATGACACTTCCTGTTGCCAGCAGGTGGCGCTATGACTATAACCGAATACAGACATGTAGATGTGTTCAGGACAAGAGTCTTATCAAACTTGTTAAATTTGGGGCAGATTGGACACTGCGTGCCTGAGTTACAGGTGGCGCTATGACTATACCTGAATATGTGCATAGATATGTGTTGAGGACAGAACACCTATCAAACGTGAGTAGTTTGGGGCAGATCAGACATTGCATGTTAAAGGTACTGCGAAACAAGTCATTTTCTGTTACCAGCAGGTGGCGCTATAATTAGAAAACTGAATATTGGCTTTTAGATTTGTTCAGACCAGGGCTCTAATAAAACATGTGAAGTTTGTGGCTCATTGGGCATTGCATGCATGAGTTACAACAACTTCCTGTTTCATGGTAATAATAGCATGCTTTAACACTTAGTAAGTGTTGCTAGCATGTTTGAGTATGTTTCTAGCATGTTTAGCACACAATGGCATATTTTACTGTATTGCTAATAGTGCATTACAGAGTTAAACATGTCACTTCCTGTTGCCAGTAGGTGGCGCTATAATTATAACTGAATATTGGCTTTTAGATGTGTTCAGGCCAGGACTCTAATCAAACATGTGAAGTTTGAGTCAGATTAGACATTGTATGCATGAGTTACAACAACTTCCTCTTTGATTGTGTTAATAGCATGCTTTAGCACGTAGCTATGTGTTGCTAGCATGTATGAGCACATTTCTAGCATGTTTAGCACACAATTGCATATTTTACTGTGTTGCTAATAGTGCAGCACAGTGTTAAACATGTCACTTCCTGTTGCCAATAGGTGGCGCTATCACTAAACTGAATCTTTGCATGTAGATGTGGTCTGGTCAGGACTGTAATCAAACATGTTAAGTTTGGGGCAGATTGGACACTGCATGCCTGAGTTTTATACACTTCCTCTTTCACTGCATTAATAGCATGCTTTAGCACTTAGCTAAGTGTTGCTAGCATGTTTTAGTATGTTTCTAGCATGTTGCTAGCCTATTTAACACTTGATGACACTTTTTAATATGTTCCTAGGATTCCATAACAGTGCTAAACATGTCACTTCCTGTTGCCAGCAGGTGGCGCTATGACTATAACCGAATATGGGCATGTAGATGTGTTCAGGACAGGACTCTTATCAAATATGTTAAGTTTGGGGCAGATTGGACACTGCATGCCTGAGTTACAGTAACTTCTTGTTTCACTGCATTAATAGCATGCTTTAGCACTTAGCTAAGTGCTGCTAGCATGTTTTAGTATGTTTCTAGCAAGTTGCCAGCCTATGAAACAGTTGCTGATGATTTTTAATATGTTCCTAGGAGTCCATAACAGTGTTTAGCATGTCACTTCCTGTTGCCAGAAGGTGGCGCTATTACTATAACCGAAAACGGTAATGCACATGTGTTCAGGACAGGATTCTTATCAAAATTTTTAAATTTGGGGAAGATTGGACACTGCATGCCTGAGTTTGTGTAACTTCCTGTTTCACTGCATTAATAGCATGCTTTAGCACTTAGCTAAGTGTTGCTAGCATGTTTTAGTATGTTTCTAGCAAATTGCCAGCCTATGAAACAGTTGCTGACGATTTTTAATATGTTCCTAGGAGTCCATAACAGTGTTAAGCATGTCACTTCCTGTTGCCAGCAGGTGGCGCTATGAGAATAACTGAATTTGGGTTTGGGAATTGTTAAGGAAAAAACACCCCCCACCCCCCCCCCCCCCCCCCCCCCCCCCCCCCCCCACCCCCCCCCCCCCCCCTATCAAATGTGGGAATTTGGGGCAGTTTGGACACTGCATGCCTGAGTTACAGTAACTTCTTGTTTAACTGCATTAATAGAATGCTTTAGCACTTAGCTAAGTGCTGCTAGCATTTTTAAGCATGTTCCTAGCAAGTTGCCAGCCTATTAAACAGTTGCTGACAAATTTTTATATGTTCCAAGGAGTCCATAACAGTGTTAAGCATGTCACTTCCTGTTGCCAGCATGTGGCGCTATGAGAATAACTGAATTTGTGTATGGTTATTTGTTCAGGACAAAACACCTATCAAATGTGTGATGTTTGGGGCAGATTGGACACTGCATGCCTGAGTTACAGTAACTTCCTTTTTCATTGCATTGATAGCATGCTTTAGCACTTAGCTAAGTTTTGCTAGCATGTTTTTGTATGTTTCTAGCATACTGCCAGCCAATGGTACAGTTGCTGACGAATTTTTATATGTTCCTAGGTGTCCATAACAGTGTTAAGCATGACACTTCCTGTTGCCAGCAGGTGGCGCTATGAGAACAACTGAATTTGGGCATGAGTATTTGTTCAGGACATAAAACCTATCAAACATCTGAAGTTTGGGGCAGATCGGACATTGAATGGCTGAGTTACAACAACTTCCTTTTCCATGGCGAAACATAAAAATTTGTCAGGCCGCCAAGGACACGCCCCTCGATGAAAACTCAAAATCTTCGCAATTTAACGTCACAAAGGCCTTATGATGACCCTCACCAAATTTGAAGATGATCCGAATAAAACTGTAGGAGGAGTTCGTCAAAGTACGAGGCCTGGAAATGTCAAAAACTGCACAAAAATTGTACAGTAAATTCAGAATAACGTACTTCCTGTTGGGGTTTGGATTTTGTACCAAGAGACTTTTTTGGAGGCAATGGTGTGTTATGTTACCCATGTGTACCGATTTTCGTACATGTAAGTAAAACGTAGCTCGAGGCGCAACTCCGTTGAAATTTTACAGTTGGCGCTATCGAGCCATTTTGCCACACCCATTTCTGAAACCCATATCAGATGTAAATTTTCACCAGTTCTGACCCGTGTGGAAAGTTTCATGAGTTTTGGAGAATGTTTAGGCCCTCAAAAATGCGATTCACTTTGGAGAAGAAGAAGAAGAAGAAGAATTAAAGCTGCAAGCAGCGATGAACGGGCCCTCGCACCCAGGCTCAGCGCCACCTGGTGGCTATAAGAAAATAGCGAACGGTGGGCAATATGGTTTTAAAGTGGTAAATATAGGAGTATGTCAAAGTCATTTACATGTGATAAACTTTCTGCCAGCTGGTGGTGGTATGATAACTGAATATTGACATGTAGATGTCTTCAAGCCAGGACTTTTTTCAAACATATGAAGTTTGGTGCAGATTGAACATTGCATGTTTAAGTTAGTGTAAAACAAGTCATTTATTGTTGCCAGCAGGTGGCGCTATGATCATAACTGAATATTGGCCTTTAGAGGTGTCAGACAGGAGTTTTATCAAATGTGTGAGTTTGGGGTAAGTTGGATACTGTAGGGAAAGTGAAAAAAAAAGTCTATCTAACGTATATAACTGTGTAAAAAATCAAGTGGTGATTTATTGTTTCCTTCTGCTAGTGGATTTACAGTTTAAAATCCTGTTTAAAATGTTATTGGTTGATTATTTATTATGTTGTAGCATTTTTTACCTAACAAATTTTTTAAAATATATTTATTTTGGGGTATTTCGCAAGGACTGTTATAGAAATAGTATCACCTAGTTGAGGGATCCTCTACACTGAGAAGTAAAAATATATTTTTTTATAGGCAGAGATATAAAGAATCTCCTGATTTCCCAGACTTCTTGAATGTTATGTATCATAAGGTAAGTGTAATTTAGTAGTTTCTTTGAAAAGGTCATAGATTAGTTTATTGTATAATGTCATGTATAATATGGTTGGAAATGTGCATACAATTTCTCAGTTTTTGGTGGGAGGGTGGGGGAATGCAGCATTCCTGGATAAAGTTTTGGTCACTTAGAGGTATTCAAGTTGGGATTGTTATGAAGTCTTAATTTTGGGTCAATTGTGTGATAGTGGAACAGCAAATGTTGTAAGGTTGTTTTGGATAGGTATCAAATTAAATGGCAAGATCTTTGTCATGTAATACTGGAAAGTACTGTAGATTATACAGTAAATATGTAGGTGAAGTACATTCAAGTTGAAAAAGCAGTAAGCAGTGATAGAATATTTGGAAAGTATAAATAATGAATTATCTGGTAAGTAGAATAAACTGTATTGTTTTTAAGAAGTGTGAAGCTTAAGAAGTGAATATCTATGACTATATACTGTATAGAAGTGTAACGTACTGCAAAGCAAAGATAAATGTAGAAGACATATTTGGTGACTGTTGCAAGTGTATTATAGGTATGTATGTTGTAACAGGAAATGTGTAGTATGCGAAGTATCATTGTATATCAAAAGTATGTTATATAAGTATGTCTGGATATGCAATGTATATGTGGTGTTTACAAAAGGAAATGCCAAAGATATAATGATGAAGTGAAAGTGAAAATGAATTTATTTGTGTTGGTGTTATGTAGTAAATAGAAAGGTTAAGTTCAAGAATAAGTTACATGGTTTATTATAAAGAGAAAGGTACTTTATTGTTTCAGAAAAAGATAACATGTAGTGGATATTCATGGGAACAAGTTGTGTAATTTTTTTTAAAGATACTTAAACATGTTTTGTTTGTGTTGGAAAGTGGCAAAAATGCCAGAGGAACTGCTGAAAGTACGTAAAAAGTTTGTGTTTTCCTTGCTGATTAAGGTGGAGTCCATCATGTTTGTATAGGTTGTGGACAATCTTTCCATGTTTGAGGAAAGGTTTTGTTGTGTTCAGAAAGATGATGTTGTCTGTTTGCATAGTCCAGTGGTGTAGCATGGCGTTGTATTGTTTCACAGTTGTTTTTTTTGTTGAGTCATCTGTAAGTCGTGGCAAGACAGCACTAATTGCAAAATACAGAATGTGAGGAGTTGCTTGAGAGATTGAAGTTATTAGTGCTTTCATTCGTTGGATGATCAGCGATGGAGATGCTCCACTTGCAATGTCATTTGTTCCGATGTGGAGTAGTACCACTGCATTGTTGTGTATTGTCTCAAAGTGGTATATGTGCTGTTTAGTAGATCTCTCAAGAGTAGTGCCTGGGTGTACCCAGCATTTTGCAGCTGGTAGGTAGTCCTCAATTCCTCGACACATGGAGTCTGTTAACAAGCAGACTTGCAGTCCTGTAGGAGAGAAGAAAAAAAAAATTCTAAAATGTATAACGAAGCTGAAAACTATTGGGTGTGAAAATATTTAGGAGCACCAGTGCAATTGACCTGATCAGCATATTTGTGTTTGCTTCAAAGGTTTCTAACTTATTTACAACATGTTTTTGCTGCGTTGAGTAATGTATAACAGACAAATCTGTTGATTCCTTGAACACAATGTTAATCAGAATTCACTCACTGCTCAAAACACTGTTTTGTACAGTGCTGAGATATGCAAGTTCACGAATCCTTTTATGATAACAAACACATGATGTAAATAAGAGATTCACTGGAGTTTGTAAATATGATATTGATTTAATAAAATAAACTTCAAGGTGTATAAAGAGGAATTTAATATTAAGTGAGTTATATTGTCTGACTACAACATTATTGCCTGATTTTGTTCTATTTTGTCAACAAAAATAGTTTGAAACAAAGTCATAGCTAAGCTGCAGTGCATCTCTAAGCAAACACAGGGATGTTTTGTTTATGAATGAACGTGAGTTTTTAAATGAATCTAGTGAATTAATGATTCAACTACCCGTTCATAAAGACAGTAACTTGCTTTGTTCCTGAATGAATCAGTCGTTTGAACGAATCAATTCAATGAATGATTCATTAATAAAACAGTGACTTTTCATTTTTAAAGTATTAAGTTATTTAAATCTTTTAATATTTTTATATTCAAATTTTATATTTAAAATATTAATCTCAACATGGATTTATGAATTTAATTGCACTCATACCACCACTGAGCCTCATTAAATGTCTGTAAATATACCTGTAAGCCACTTTTGTGTTCTTTTGTGCCATGCACGTCTGTGCAAATGAATTTTGTTCATACTAATAGTTTTTGATCAGTAGCCTAACTTATTCTTATTCTATTGTTTTAATTTGAAAATTTGAAAAAAGCTCATAAATATATAGTTTTGTATTTGACACAAGATGACATACTTTCAATAATATGCCATTAGAAAGTTTTAAAAATGCTCCTGTAAATGATTTTAAGGAGTCAAATATTATCTTGTAATGTGAAGGCTAATTGTTGTTATTGATCAGAAGGTGCTCCTGATTTTTTTATAATAATAAAAAAATAATTAAAATAAAAGTAAGAGTAGAGCCTTGATGTTACTAGTGCAAATATTTATTGCTTACCTTGGGGTACGTGGAAAGTTCTTTTGTTGATTGTAGATGTTAGTGATGTTTCTTCTATAGAGAGACAGAGAAGGTTATATGAGAGGAACAGTGTGTATATTTTCAGAGAGCCTGTATGAAATGTGGTATTGTTATGTTAAGTTACCTTGTTGTTCCATAGTTGCCTTTAGGATGCATCAGAAGAAGCATGAGCTGTGAGAAACGTAACCTTTAGATAAATCTATGTACGGTTGGCTTTTAGACGTTAAAGTAGAGTCAACAGTAAGGGGTGGCGTTAAAGGGTCATGAAACCCTGTTTCAGCACTGGTTAGTTCTCACCATAGTTTTAAAAAACGCTAAAGAAAGTGGGCGTGTTGCGCTGCGGCGCAGAGGGGGGAGCGGGGAGACAGACAACACGGACAGCTTCGGGTTCAGACAGTTTCATTTCGCTCCCATCCAGTTAAAAATACAAATAAATGCACAGCCACTTGAATTGTCAATGTCATTTGCACTGTCAAGTCAGGACAAATTTACAGTTACTCCTTTGATTAAAAAAAAAAAAAAGCCTTTTGAAGAATTGGTTTGCTTTAAAATGAAAATTAGTCTATGATTTACTCATCATAGCCATGTGATACATGATATATAAAATTGCGACCTGCTCAAGAAGATAAAATCGCCAGTGCGGGTATTTTACTGGATATACGATTAAAAATAGATGTGTGCGAATTGGAAATTGTATTTAGGAGCATGGGTGAGTAAATGGTAGTTTATAAAAAAACGTTTTAATTGGGTGATGTAAAAACATAGATACAGACTAATATGTTTACTGAACTTTAAAAGGATGACGATTTATTTTAAATAACGTAAGACTGTAAATGCAAGACCGTAGAGGGCGCTGATTGAACTCTAATTAATCCGTTACCCCGGTAACCACGTAAACAAAGCAGCTGCTGCTTTCTGAACAGTTTGTAAATGTTTCAAATAGTAATTTAGATTTTTATATTTGCTTTATATTCGCTTTGGTGTTGTGCACAGCACAAATAGTTAACACTGAATCTATATTTCAGATTTTAAATTTGAATAATATTACAGTTATTCAGTGTAATGTGTTAGCTATATAATACTGCTTTTATTCATACAGTAGTCATCACTGTAAATATTTGTAACAATTTTTGTAGCATGTAGTTTTAGTCAAGATAATTTATATGTTGGGGAATGCTTGCATAATGCCATATAATTTGCGGTGTTTAAAATAAATGTCATCTATTTTTTCAGATAATTATATAGGGAGGGAATGATTTGTGAAAAGTAATTTAACAAAGTACTTTGTATCCTTTAAAAATTTACTTTTAAAATGTGTGGTTATTTCAAGTGTGTTTGTCTGACACATACAGGAAGTCATTTTTATAATTTTCAAATTTAAACCACTGTTTCCTGCGAGAATTACGCGGGATTTTTTTTTAATTAGGCGGCTTTTTCTTGACTCAGTGTCAGATTAGAGGTTGCATTGCAGAGGTAAGCAGGAGTGTTCGTATTGCCGTGTTTTAACTTTTTTCGTTAAGATAAGTATGGTTTGTGTTAGTTTATTGATTAAGTATAAGCGTGAATATTGTTTATAGTTGATTAACTGAATACTCTGTTATATGTCAGATAATGGCTGATTTTTCCCCAAGTAAATTTATTGGGATAAACGATGAAGAGGTGGAGGCGGTTCGACAGGATTTTCAGTTGTCAACCGTAAGTAATACATTTGGTGATTAGTGTAATTCATGTAATTATGTGTCAGCATCGAAAAATCGATGATTAATTGATAACACTGATAAAAAAATACTGCAAAAACAAAAACATGCAGTTTTGCAAAAGATGCTTGATGCTTGCTTGTGCATTGGCCTAACGTTAACTACAATTTTATAATGAAATAGGCCAGTTTATTAAAGGCTTTATAAATTTAAACTATGTGAGTGGCTTATTATAAAATGTGGCTTTTATTTGTTTTATTGCTTGTTTAAAAATAATGTTTGAAATACAAATTAATAGGTTTATGCATGCCACAGCTGAGAATCTTGCGCTGACCAGTTTACTTACACTACTTACATACAAGTGTGCATAGAGCATCATGCAAAAAAAAAGGTTTACAAATGCGAGTGTTAATGACCCATTATAGATTTATTTCGCATCCTTACTAGATTTGGGCAGTTTGGGACTTAGCGCAATAAACAATATAACCCTCTAACGTTACATTGCGAGTAAATCACACTCATATGCGACTAAATGATGTCTAATATTAGCCAATGGCTAATAAATTCACAGATTTTACTCGCCAGTGTGTGAGTATATGATTAGCACAGATATATTTTCACTCGCAGAACACTCTGACTGAGAACGTCAGAGTTCTCTCTCCGTCAAGCGATCTGTGATATTTTTCATTTCATCTCTATGGATGCGCAGCACACCTGTATTTCGCGAACCGTAAACTTTAGTGTGAATGCGCACGACTCGCCGTCACTTTCTCTGACTGTGAGCAGAGAGCGAGCGAGAGTCTTCCATAACATGCAGAATTGATGAGCTACATGTAAACGATATACTTTGTTATATTTTCCTGTAAAATTAACGGCGTTCCTTTGGAATTCTTCAGCATTTAAGAACTGCCGGGTTCCTGAATGCCCAAACTGCAATCTCATTGGCTGGTGCTCGCCTATTATCGTCCCTGTTTTGGTTTCAGCAAATCAGTTCAAGCGAACGCACGCAACCTGATTAATTTTCATGAATCCAGTAGCTCATTAATCCTTAGTTTTTATATTGTTCTTATTAGTAGAATTCGTATAATAATAATATATTATCAGTATTATTGTTCTTTTTTTTTTTTTACAGGAATACTGAATGACCAAAAAAAGCACCAGCACCATTCCTAAGTTCATGGTTACCAAGTTTTAATTCTACTTACTAAACTTCTATTATTAAATAATACTTGATTATAATATTATAATGCTTGACTGACTGATTTTAAGAGTGTACTTTCAGATATTTAAAAAGCTGTACCATTTAACAAATATGTTTGTAAAATGGCATAACTTTATATATGTTTATAGTATTTCAGTCTGGCGAGTAAATAAAAAAATATACTAGCCGATGGCGATTCAGTTGCCAAGGTGTCCGTAGAGGGTTGCAATAGCACTGGTATTACAAAATATTCAGTGGCACTTGCCACTCAAATACAGATGTGGCACAAACTGACAACATTTGAAAAAATATTACCAACTTTAATGTGTTTAATTGTAAAATTAATTGTCACTAAATTAGGATATTTATTTAGGATTTTGTGTCACACTTAAGTCAGTGTAGTTGCAACTCATTTGTCTGTCACTATGCAGGTGTTATATGGTATTTTTAAAGGGTTTGTTCACCCAAAAATGAAAATTCTGTATTAATTACTCCCACTCGTTTGTTCAAACCCTTAAGACTCTTTTATCTTTGGAACAACCAATTTAAGATATTTTAGATTACATCTACGGGCGCTTTTACGCTCCCATCGACAGCAAGGAACTACCCAGTCAAGGTACAGAAAAGTAACCAGATATTTGACAAGTGCGCAAGCATGTGTGCGCCGGCGCTGATCCAGATCCGGCATGATGACGTTGAACACAAGGCACAATGCATGGAGCATGTGTTCAACGTCATCACGCCGGATCTGGGTCAGCACTGGTGGTGCCACATGCTTGTGTCATGGTACTGTAGAGACTGTTTGGGGAACTAATCCTTTAACTAGTTATGTTTTCTAAGGTGTCTTTATGATTTGTTCAATAGTTTGATATTGTTTGTATTTTGCAGTATTCATGCCTGGATACTGCAATGCCCTCGCCAGGAGGTTACTCGCATACTTGCGAGTGAATAAAAGGGCCATGAGCTACTGGTCCGTCAGTGCGCCTACTACTCTGGACTACAAAACCAGTCATAAGGGTCTTTTTTTATTGAGATTCATGCATTTTTCATTGATGTATGGTTTGTTAGGATAGGACAATATTTGTTTGAGATACAACTAGCCTATTTGAAAATCTGGAATCTGAGGGTGCAAAAAAATCTAAATGTTGAGAAAATCGCCTTTAAAGTTGTCCAAATGAAGTTCTTAGCAAAGCATATTACTAATAAAAAATTAAGTTTGATATATTTACGGTAGGAAATTTACAAAATAACTTAATGGAACATGATCTTTACTTAATATTTTAATGATTTTTGGCATAAAAGAAAATTTATAATTTTGACCCATAAAATGTTTTTTTTGGTTATTGCTACAAATATACCCCAGCGTCTTAAGACTGCTTTTGTGCTCCATGGTCACATATGTTATTATAATTTTTGGAAGTTACAGGCTGCATGTAACGGTGTTCTTCTTACTGCAGCTAAATTGTTCTTAAAGGCACAAAAACACCCTTTATTTGTGGTAAAATCACTGTAACACAGGGCTTTATTAAAGCTGCTGTCGTCAGTTTGAGGCGTTAAAGTAGCTACCTGTTCCCAGCAGTCCGTGCGCTGGCGGTGACCTGGACTCTTGGTGGTCCCTCCATCAGTTTCAGATGAGCCAAACAGACTCACGCATGTGAAACGGGCTGCGGTTCACCGGCGTCACTACCACACGCGGCCCGCCGTTACGAGCGGAGTCCCACAGGTGCAGCCTTTCACGGGAGGGATACGGGGCTTGTCAGGCCATCGCTGCTTTGAGTTATAGCTCGCTGTCGAGGATCTGCTTATCTGTGAAAGTCTGATTCCCATTCCAGATCGCGGTGGAAGCGATACAGCGGTGCGGTTGAGCTCCAGAGGCAGTCGGATCTTTGCACATATTCGGAATAATGTTGGCGTGAATGTTTGGTTTACATTTCAAGCGTTTATTTGATTTGGCTTTGTAAATACAAAAAAATATATATATTCAGCAGTATTAATGGAATATAAAACACCTTAGGCCATGAGATTTGTATGTGCAAGCAACACTTTTTCCAAAAAAAAAACCGGTCAAGTATCAACCTTGCTTTGCAACGCGGAAGTCCGTGCTATTTTCTGTGAAAGTGAGAGGCTTCCAATTCATTAGACGCGAATAACTAGAACAACAGTGCAGCAAACGATAAAACTATTTGCGCTACAAGTGTGTTAATGATCACGATAATAAATAAAGAATATGATAACAAATACCAATTTGCAATATCAAGCAGCATATGCAAATGACACCAGAAGTCTGGCACATTCAATGGCCGCGCTGCTGTAGGTAGATGGGGATCGTGGGTTCAGGGCTCATGCACTCATTATTTTTGAGGGGGCAAGAGTTGGGGGGGGGGTCGTCATGTGACACACATCAGCCACAACAGCACTTATGTTTTATTAATTTTTTCCTTTTTATTCGAAATATTTAAGCAGCTGATGATATGCCGCACTGAACGATCTAATCACTCTGGTGTGATTGTATTAAATATAGAAAATATTAATCTGCTTTTTTTTTTTTGTCTTTTGGAAGCTGCATTCAAAATCCACTTGGCTCAAAAATCTGAGGGGCATGACGCCTCTGTGTGGTTGCAATTATTTATGACAACGTCTGATTATAATACATTATGCTTGTTGTTATTATGCTTTATACATGCTTATTCTTCAAATGCAAAAAAATTATCTAGTCTCAAAAATGTTTTTCTTGCCGAGCATTTTTGTCTAGATTTCCAGCATAAATATTGGATAACATGAAAAATGAATGTCTTGAAAATTAAGCGAGTTTAATCTCAAGAAGAAAACCCCATTGACAGATTTTTTTCTATCTGAATTTTGACACTTTTTTCAGAAAACAATACCTAATGGCCTCTGAAGTTATTTTGCTTCTCAAGTAAATGTATCTTGACTTAAGTATGTATTGAGTGTAGAGTATATTATATCTGTGGTTGCAATTATTTCTGTTAGCATGATTAGAATACATGATACAGGCTTCACAGAACATTAAAGATGTAATGAGCAAATGTGTTTACTGTAGTAATACAATCTTTTCAGAAAGCTCCACTGGAGAATTTAGACTGAAGAAATATTGCTTGTTTATGAATATGAAATCATAAACACCTGCTTTACATCATGTTACCCGTTCCCAAATTACATTTATTCTGTAAACCTTTCAACCATTCGAGCGCCAACAAGCAAAGCAGATCCTTTATATCCCAAACCTGAAGCGTTTATGGTTATCAACCGCAAGTGAAACGAAGCAAAACCCGTTATTTAAAGTCAATAAAGCATGGCTCTGCTCTGCTCTGCTATATTGTATGTTTGCAGTGTAGTGGTATGTTGAACAACTGTTTATTATTCATACATTTCTGCCAGATGTATTATATTAACAGACGTTCAGACCTGTTTTCTAGCATCCACAGTTCAGCGACAGTGTGAGCTTTTACTGTCAAATGAGAATAAACATGAAATTACAGCAGCTATGTTTAACTTGAACATGAATGTTCATTTATAATAAATCATAATGCATAGGCCTATTTAAAGCTTTAATCATAATGCATGCTCAACACAGTTTGTTTTAATGCATTATGTTTGGAAAGAAATTTTTTTACCCAAAAATTTCTATTTGTTGAAAATATACTCACCCTCAGGCCATCCAAGATGTAGATGAGTTTGTTTCTTCATCAGATTTGGAGAAATGCAGCATTCCATCACTTGCTCACCAATGGATGCTCTGCAGTGATTGGGTGCCGTCAGAATGAGAGTCCAACAGCTGATAAAACATCACAATAATCCAGCAAGTAATCCACAGCACTCCAGCATCAGTTTACATCTTGTGAAGTGAAAAGCTGAAACAAATCCATCATCAAGATGTTTTTAATTTCAAACCATTGTTTCCATTTAAAATCAGGTCCTCTATCCATAATATTGTTTTCTCCAGGGAAAAGGTCATCTCGTCCCACCGCTGTATGGCCAGATGAGACGCAAACTACAGTTTCTCGACTGGATAACCAATCTCGCTAGTAAAGTTTTGATGGATGAAGACTGCAATCAAGGTAAAGACGATTGTGGTGGCGTACAGGAGTCGTACAGTAAGCACGCGTGAGTCCGTGCGATCAGTGCTCTTGACGCACTGATTGCACATTGTATTTATGCACAGGCACAAACATTTCCGTACATTCACGTTGTTTCCACACACATTCACGACAATGTTTTGATTTGTCATGTTTATGTTTATGTTGCTGTGTTTAGTTATACTGAATGGATCCGTGTACTGTAGTCGATATATGCAGTCAGCAGGCGGTTGGTTTAGGTTTTTTTGGCATCTGCATGTTGTCCTGTTAGGTATCGCAACTTGGCTTCTCTAAAATGTAAAAAAGCTCTTTGGTGTTGCACTGTACACATACTATAAAATGTTTTCTTTCTTATGTGGGCTCCTTATATCATTTGGTTCTTTGGTGTCCTTTTGGAGTTTCTAAGTGTCCTTTTTTGGAAAGATGTCTAAATTTATCTTGGAAAAAATCTTCCAGATAATATAGATTTTTGAGAATCACCCTTAAATCTTTTGGTTTATTTTGCTGGATATTGCAAATGATGACAAAATAAACATTTGAAAAGATAAATGGTCTATGCTTAATTTCATGAAGTGTGCGATTAATCACAATTAATCAGAAAAAGGATGTGATTAATTAGATAAAAAAATTTAATCGATTGACAGCCCTACAATAAATATACATTGCATAAAACATGCTAGGCACACCAAATCTAATTTGTCAAAATGAACTAGAACTGGACAAAGAATTGTAATAAAAAAGGTACACACAAAACACACAAACTGCATGCATGCATCAAAGCAATGAATTTGATTACCTGACAACAAGCTGGATTTTTAAGCAAAAATATTCCTAGTGCATTCATATTTCAGTGTTAAATGACCATGTGTAAAGCTGAATGCTGATTGGAAATTGAATGCAAGTCCATCTCTATTCAATGTTAGAATGACAGAGAGGAGCTTCTCTGATGCTACCATTGGTTTCTGTAGAGATGACAGCATTAATATTGATAGTCCTGTACAAAGCAGGCTAGCTGTGAATAGGAAAAACACTGCACTGGACACAGAGTGTTTAGATACTGAGAGCCCTTCAGACGGTCAGGAGGGCACCTGTGATCTCAATCACACAAAGAGAGAGAGCTCAAAGCACTGTTACTTAAACACCAGCTCACAAACAAACATATGCACCTATACACTTGTGAGGATTTCTCATTGGCTGTCCAGTTTTAATTAAGCTAACTTTATCTCTACACTGGGGATAGTTGACCCAAAAATGAAAAATCTGTCAATGAATTGGGACTAAAGCTTTCAGACTTCAATAAGAATGCAAAAGCAACAGTAAAGTTTTATCAAATTTGACCATACAACTATGCTCAGCTGTATCTCGCATCAAGCCACAATAATTAGCCAACTCTCACTGAAAATAACTTTTGGTTGGAGCAAAATGCGGTCAATGTGAACACAACTTAAAATGTTTCCCTAAATGTCTTACATTTTCAGAAATACTGCCACAGGTATAACAAAATTAGTGTGCACACTCAACCATATATTATTGACTCTTCTTAAGAATAGAAAATGTTCTGTTCTACTTATGCTGTCGATAAATACAATGTACAGCAACTCAGAAGCAACAAATGCCCAATAAGAATTCTGAGAAAAATGAGAACTGTGGCAATGCAAATATTTGGAGCATATAGGTTCAAATGCGCAGCACTTTAAAACACTTGAGTCAAATAACACAAGTCGAG
>JADLZN010002910.1:0-171671 GCA_018155175.1 Sinocyclocheilus anophthalmus
CACCAACAAATGAAAATTCTGTCATTATATCCTTGTTCGTTTCAAACCCGTAAGCACTTCGTTCATCTTCGGAACACAATTTAAGATATTTTTGATGAATATGAGGGGCTTCTCTGACCCTCCATAGACAGCAAGGTAACTACCACGTTCAAGGTTCAGAAAAGCACCAAGATGATCGACAAAGCAGTCCGTGTGACATCAGTTGTTCAACTGTAAAGTTACGAAGCTACGAGAATACTTTTTGCGCAAAGAAAACAAAAATAACGACTTTATTCAACATTTTCCTTTCTACTGCATCACTTGTGGATGCGCGTTCACGACAGTATCATGATGCGAGCGTGTGGCGACGCTGTCCCAGATCTGGCGTGATGGCTACTTTGTCGACCATCTTGGTACTTTTCTGGACCTTGAACGTGGTAGTTACCTTGCTGTGTCTAGGGAGGGCAGAGAGCCCTCAGATTTCATCAGAAATATCTTAAATGTGTTCCGAAGATGAACAAAGGTCTTACGGGTTTGGAACAACAGGAGGGCGAGTAATTAATGACAGACCAGAATCATGTTGGCTGATGAACTAACCTTTTAAGAATCTTTGGATATTTGCATTGAAAAACAACACAAAAATACTAATGAAGAACATCACTTTAGTGGAGTGTGATTAGAAGATGCAGTAAAAGTTATTTCCATATTCTAGTTAGCTATTTTTGTCAAATGACTTAAACGGTAATGGAGATTGGTTGGAAGTTGTATTTTAAAAATTTGGAGTGTGGTTCGTTTAAATCATTGTTCTCCTTAAACATTTACATTTTAGAGAACATTGATGTATTGCGTTCACTTTAATTTATTCCTTACATTTTCTTTAATTGGTATTTAAATTGTATAAAATTTAGCTTCATAAAACTTGGAGAAACCCTGTGGAATTAAAATGAAAAATTAAAACCATTTTCATTACAGCAATTTCTTTTAAGACTAAATGTAAAAGTTGGGTTTTCCCAAAAATTGCTATCAACCCTGTTGGTTTAATTGGTTTTCATTAGGGGTGCACCGATACCACTTTTTCCAGTACTCGCCCGATACGATACTTTTATTTTTGGTACTTGCCGATACCGAGTACCGATACGGATATTTTTATTGCATTTCTATATTTTTAAAATATTGGGTACAGAAACCAAAAAAGTATGTATAATGTTAGTTGGTTAACTTCATTTATCAAATAGATAGTCAAAAAAAAATATTCAGACACCTTCAACATTTCGCACATTATCACAGTTTATTTGCTATAGTTTAGAAAATGGTAATAAAATGACAAGAACTCCGAGTTAAACTGTGTCAGAACAAATTCAGCTTGATCATGTTAGATAACTTTGATAGAAAGGTATGTAATAGATTACAATCAACCAAAATTATTCAGACAGCTGTTAGTATGACAGTATTTACACAACTATGAATTCTTAGTCGGGCAGCCCTTAGCCTCAATGACAGCCTGTAGTCTCCTGGGCATGCTGTCATCCAGCTTCATGCAAACCTCAACTTCAGTGTTTTTTCCCAGACTCGGTCTGAATAATTTTTGGTCCCAAATTTGTATCAGTTTTACTAGTAGAAGAATTTTTGGGGTGTATAATTCGTCACAAGTTTCATTTCTTGCTATCCTCACTTACATAAATGAACTATAGTGTCATGCACCCACTAGTAAAAAAATATTTTGTCTGAATAATTTTTGGTTTGACTGTGTATCCTTCGGTTATTTTCACACTTGATTATGCCCATTAAAATGTATTTTACAAGTTTTTGTTACTTTCACTGTTAATTTTTTTGCTCTATGGTACATCATCTTTAATTTAATAGCATTAGAGCTGCTCCATTGCAGCGGCTCAGTACTGTAATCACGCGCTTTGCTGTAATAATGCAGAGAACCACTCATTATAAATCTCCTAACTAATATTTTCAGAAATAGAAGTCGCGTTTATTTTCATCTGAAACGTGCTGCGATTTATATTCCAAAGCTACTCATATTATGCAGAAACACTCATGAAGCAAGCAAAACACGCGTAACGCGTGCAGGTATTTGTACTGGTGTAGAATGAGAGGGACAAGTACAGTACAACCTAGTGCATTTCACACAGGTTGTTAGTTTCACTTTCGCCAGAAAGTCATGTATGCCTAAGGTTGAAAATACATGATGTTTATAGTGAATGCCCCTATAAATGGTCTTATTTTTGCGATTTAGTTTTAATCCAAATGATGCGTGTGCTAAGTAGGGGAAAGCAAAGATCACACAACAGAAGTGCATTCACTCTCTCTCTCGCTCTATCGTCTCTCTTCTCTCTCTCTCTCTCTCTTCCTCTCTCCTCTTATCGTTCTCTCGATCGCTACCGTTAAGTAAATTGTGCATTGTTTTACTTACTTGTTTTTGGCATATCCGACCGAACTACAAACTCTCCAGTGATGTCTGTAAGAAAGGGTCTATCAACTCGACAATCACGCGACACGCGCGCAATCTACTCAGAGCTTGCTTTGCTCATCAGTTGCGCACATCACTATAACAGCGTTAATACCTGAATGTCACATTATATTCATTGCCCTAATATATTGTAGACATCCTTAATCCTAATAAATCCACTCGGTTGTTGGTGGTTCTTTGTATGAATTGGCGTTAGCACATGCAGTTTGGTATCGGGGCATTTTTATGAGTACGAGTACAGGAGAGCAGTATCGGGCCCGATACCGTATGAATCCCTAGTTTTCATGAAATTTACCAAAAAAATCGACACTCTGACAAGCTGCTTTTTTATGTGAATCTACATGTTTTTCAGAGACTTTAATGTGTAAAATGTGAGAAATTAAATAAATTGCATCTGTTTACATTGAATTTCATTGTGTTAGGGATCAATTTGACCAACATATTTTGTATGTTCAAAATTAGCTGCACAGACGCACACGTTTTCCCCCATAATTAGTGAATTGGGCATTTATATAGCGTACTACTGTACACCCAATGACTACTTGTAGTTGTGCAAATAGTCACCAAGTACAGTATAAATGGTATCTAACTTTATTTGTACTTTGTGTAAATAGTATTTATTGCTATTTGTACTACTTCTGTCTTGGCTTTTATGAAATGGTTTCACTCACTTATTTTCAGTGCTTTCAGTCTAGTATTTGAGATTCATAAAACTAACAACCAAAAACAACCTCTGACTGATTTATTTTATTTATTGTAAAACTCAACTAGAAAACGAAACGTCAATTTGACCCCAACACAAAAGTCCTCACCAAAATAAAATCCAATTTTTTTTTGTCAAAGCTGCATGCACATTCATGACCCTTACATTTAGTTGTTTTCCTCACACAGAGCTACAGTGAATAGCTTGGAATTGTCTCCTGAAAAAAAAAAATCATACAGGTTTTGTAAATGTTTTTAGGTGTGCTTTCCCTGCTCTCTAGGCAGTGATATTCTTTTATTGTGTGTGTGTGTGAAAGCCAAAACGCGACACTCAAGAACGACAAACACTGGTTTGTAGGTCTGATGTCTTGGGTTACACGTTGTTTGGTTTTAGAGAGATTTCCTCTCTAACACGAGCTGTTTGTGTGTTCTGCAGTTGGTCACCATGAGAATGGACTGATTAAAGCAGAGAACGGCACATCTCCTCGTCTCAAGAAGATCAAAGCGCCGTAAACTTCAGCTCCATTCCAGCGCATGGCCTCCACACATCGAGGGCACAGGAACAGGAAACAGTTCATCTGCCTGCTGCTTCCGGTTTCCACATCAAGAGAAGTGCATGTGGCGTTTCTCAGAGGAAGTGACGACGGCACCCTCATCGGGCTCTGGTCAACGTACTAAACTTCTCTTTCCAGTTTCAGTATTCATGTTATTTCTTCTGCATATGTTTGTAAACTTCACTCAGTCTTTCTTTATTAAAGTGCTGTTTTGAGGTTGGTTTGTATTTCTGTATCTGCATGTCTTGAGGTACAAAAGTGGCGACTATGGTGGCCTAGGCTTGACCCTCAACGTGTTGAGATGATTGGAATCTGAGGTGTTATTTTGAGACTTCACACATTCTGGGTTTGTAATGAACAAAAGACTTGCATGACAATCCAAACAAATAAATAATAAATAAAAAAAATTCCCGGCAAAATGGAAAATCATGTTTGAGGTAGGAACAAGTGTTGTAGTAGTGAAATGACCCTGAACACACGGCAAACTCTCTCTCTGTGCTTTGTACGTTAATGCAGTTTGATATGTGATTGTATATGACAATGCTTTATAAAAAAAAAAAATATTGAACCTTTTTGAATAGTTTTGTTTTCTGTCTTTGCAGACACATTTCATAATTTGTTTATTTCATCACGTAATCTGATAATGGATGGGAATCTAATGAAAATACTGTATGTCCTTGTCATGTTTCATCATCATCAAAAAAATGTGTATGGTAAAAAAAGAAGCCTATTAGGAACATTAATTTTTTTTTATTATTAAAACCAGCATGAATTGAAAACGTGTATATTTAAAACTGATTTACAAATTTTTCACTGGGGTAATGTGCTTAATTTCTAGTGCAAAAAAAAAATCTAATTCTCATCAGTAATCCAAATAATTATCATGCATGGACAGTTTATAAAAAAATTGAGAATTTAATTTAATACAACTACCGCCATGGGACATACAATTGCACTTAACTGAAATTTACTTAACATGGAATATATCACTATTGCAAAAAATACTGATACTGAGAATAAGGGGTTGGATTTACAAAATATTTTAGGAATAAATTTTTTTTTGAACTGCCATTTTTTCCTAATTGTAAAATATTATTATTAAAAAAAAATACTTGAGAAAAATCTTGTGTTATTAAAAACGCACATTCTTCTAGATGAGACTAGTCTAAGCCTTCTTATGCATCCGGGATCTGATATATATCGCACATATTCAAAACATTTCTCCCTTTCAAGGTTTTTAGTTTCTGTTAGACAAGGCATCTTTATGTAAGATCTTTTTTTGTTGTAATTTTACGAAAAACCAAACAAAAAATATCTAAGAAAATCTTCGAGTAGTTAAATTTTCCAGAGTTGCACATAAGATCATACAAACTAAGATTTTATAACTTTTTTCTTAAGATGAATCCAGCTCAAATTTTGGGGGTGTGTGAAAAACAGGACTTGAGACTGTTCTTTAAATGTAAATAATACATAAGCCTCAAAAATTATTCATTTGATGCTGCATTTAACTTTATCTCGTCTTTATTGCACTTAATGCACAATATTGAAAATTCAACATCAAAAAGCACAAAACATGAAAAAAAAAAAAAAGGACTTCATTGTATATTGAAGAGATTTTGGTATTTGTGAGATGGGTCACAGTATAACGTGAGAGGAAACATTCAGCAAGATTTCAACGCACAAATAGTGCTTTTTCTCTTTTTCATCTGGGATATGTCACCGAAAGGCTGTGCACTTCAAATAAAGGATCCAACCCATACTGCAACGTTTATTCTGAACACAATAGATTTTAAATATAGTTGTGAGCTCAAATTAAATAAATATTGAATAATCATAATAATTAAAAAAAAATGATTTATCTCTCAACCTTCATATACCAAAAGTATTTCAAGTGCAAGAAACACCATTAATTGAAATGCAATATATGGGTTTGGATATTTTTGTATTTATTAGGTTAAATATTACTCTCAAAAAATATATATTTTTTAATATTTTGAAATATTTAAAAAAATATGAAAAAAATATATATATTCCATAAGGTGAAAACAGGGTTTTTACCTTTTATTTTTTATGATTATAGGTTGCATAGACCACAACCAAACAAACATTTTTTACCTTCATGTTGTTCCTCCAGGGCTGAGGTTTGACTGACCCCAAACTTCTGTCTCAGGGAAGAGAGAGTGTGTTCAGGGATGTGATTGTACAGTGACTCCAGGTACCTCAACACATAACGGTCAGCATCCATCAGGACAAACCGATGAGCGAACACTGCAGAGAAAAGAACAGAACAGCATGAGAGAGAAACAAGAGTGCGATGATTCCCAGGATGTGAGGTCACTGGTCAATACCCTCCACAGTCACTCCAATGGAGAAGTCTGCAGGTGTGTAGTATTCAGGGTTTTCCACGGAGCTTCCTGGTTTTGGGACACGAGTCTTCTCTAGGAATTTTCCTCCGATGATGCCGGAATTACGTGTTGATCTCTCAAAGACGCTGATCATGTCATCTGACAGGTAGTAAGACAGAATGAAGCGTCGGCCCTCATCCAGGGGATTCTGGGAATCCTGTGGCAGACAAGAATGTTGTAAGAACTAATGCAGAGGCATTGGAAAATAAACCTTCATTTTGAAAAGAACCAGACGATGCACAAACATTATCTATTATGTAATAAAGTTGTTGTTTTTTACTTGTATATTAAATAAAGAAAAAAAACAGTTAATTAAAACCGTGGAGTGATACAAGACGTGAAAGTAGCGCCGGTTTCAGTGTGGAAGAGCGGATTGATATATAGCGTTGCGACGGAGCGCTGGATCCTGCGACGGACAAATCGAATCGAGTATTCCAGACCAATCAGGAAATAATTGGAGGGACCCTGTACATTTCTGGGTTTATCAGCAGCGGAAGTCGTCATTGAGTTAACTTCGAGAGCAATGAATGGGAGAGTACCACAAATATATATATTTTGCATTCCCAGTTGCTCAAACAGCAAAAGAAAAACTCCACGATAGTGTTTCATGACTTTCAATAAAAGGAAAAAAAATTGAGAGAGACTGATAACGGCAGTCAGAAGAGAGAACGATGTCAAATTTACGTCCCTACCATAGAAGGCTGCATTAGAAACACCCGCGAATTAGCGTTAACAGTTTTTTTGTAATCTGATGCAAAGGTGATACAATACAAAGTATAGTGTTATAAATGTACATAAACGTAAAAAAATAAATAAATACAAATATGAAAATCTTTCGAGGATTTACGATGCTGATGACCGCTGAAACGCATCATCACAGTCTTGTGAAAAGGGCCCATTCACCAACGTTTCCCTGTAAGGAACTGATCCATCTGAGGCTGTATTGCCTTGTCCAAATAACCACACTTGTGGTCTTTGCACTTGACCAATTGACTACTTATATTATGTACTTCCTGTATTTGGCTCAAGTGTTCAAGTGAGCATGAAGACCACAAGTGTGTGTGTATAACTTTTCATTACCTGATGGGACACATTTGTAGTGTTGTAAAAATGCAAGTGTTTACACAGCTTTATAACATGAAATATTTACATTGTGGTTTTCTAATTAAGTGATAAAAAACATTTGCAAATGTTGTACAAAATAAATATAACCACAACTCATCTTTGCACCAATAAAAGTAAAACACTGTTTTTCTACCAGATTATATGTAATATCTAATTATTATATAAAAGGGGTCATTAGGATGCGATTTCAAGTTTTCATGTCTCTTTGGAGTGTTAAAAGCTCTTGGTGCAAAAAGAAGATCTGTAAAGTTGCAAAGACTAAAGTCTCAAATCCCAAAGAGATATTCTTTATAAAAGTTAAGAGTCAGCCACGCCTACCTTAAAACGGCTCGTTCTAACACGCCCAACATGTCTACATCACTATGTGGGAAGAATTGCATAACGCCGCCCAAATGTTCACGCAAGAAAGAAGGCACAACTTTGATTCTCGCTTTAGTATTGTTGCCGCCATGTCGTGAAGGCGCTGTGTGCTTCGTTGTGAAAGCGAAACTACTTTGTTTTGGTCTTCCAAAAGAGGACACGACTACAGCTTCGTCATGCCTAGAGCTGATCAGTGCTGGTCGCTGAGGAAATACAATAACTTCACGCTGTGGATCGCCGGGATCGGCTTTCCACAGGATGAGCAGAGTACAGCCCGGGGTGTCACATGTGGTGGCGCAAGCCCTCATCGAATCCGCCGGCCGCGAGTTATCAGCCCCACCCGCCCTCTGCTCACTCAGCACGACGGACGTTCATAACTCAAGCACGCCGCCTCTGCTCACTCTAGCCCTCCGTGTGTGACGCTGTGTTCGTTGTGAAAGCGAAACTACTTTGTTTGGCTTCCAAATATGGGGCACGACTAGAAATCAGTGGTTAAGTTGTATTTACAACACTGTTCCAGAACAGTTCAACCCAAATATTCCGATGTGTGCAGCGCATTTTATGGAGGACTGTTTCCTGATCCTAGTAGAGTAGACTACAATGACGGCTGTTCTGACTCAAAGACTGTAAGTACGTTTTTTTATATTTAAAGTGAGTTTTTTGGGCAGTGTAGAGTTGGGTTTGTTGTTTGTCATTTCTCCGATAACAAATGCAAACATGATTTTATGTTTACGCAGCGCAACGCAACTCGTAAAAAGACAGTACAAGTCATTATAATCCATAATTATGTCCCCACTGAATGCAACAAATGCCTCGTTTATAATGGGTTTTAATGTTTTTGAATCATCGCTCCGGCCGGACAGGGCATCACAGTATGGTAGGGGCGTAACATTTCCGTCACACGCTTGGGTATTCGGCCAATCACAACGCACTTTATAGATGGGCAATCAGAGCACACTTCGCTTTTTAGACCGATGAGCTTTGTAAAAATCGAACGCGTTTCAGAAAGGCGGGACATAAAGTAGAAACAATAATGTACAGTATGTAGAAAAAAATGTTTTTTGAACCTTAAACCACATAAACACATTTCATTACAAATACACAAAATAATGTTCTTTTTAGCAATAATATGACCCCTAATATTTAACTTACATTGGAAAGGTTTCCGTGGTCTCTTGCGAGGTCTTGGCAAAAAAGTCTCACAATTTATCTCCAGAACATGATGCATAAAGTGATACGCTAAGCTTCGAATAGCGCTCCGGAGCGGTTTATCGAGATAGTATGGATTAGTGTGCGTTTTTTAAGACCTGGGACAGTCTTGCACACTTACTTCTTGTTGCGCGCACGCGCTCTCAAGTGGCCAAGACCTCAAGTGTGGGTATTTGGACAAGGCAAAACTCACCAGCCGTGCGACGTAACGCAGGACTTTGTTGTCGTTCTCCAGCAGTTTGATCACGTCTTTCTTGGGCGGTTCAGGAATCAGGGACAGGCAGTTCTGTAACGAGTCCTCCAGCGAACCGAAGCCGTTATACGGTGGAATCACCTGCGGTACAAATAGGGTACAAAATAAGCTTTTAGTTTCTTTTTCAGTAAATCAAAATGGAGTTTTATATATTAACATTAAAAATGTATTTAAAATGTAACACTTAGGCCTATTTTATATAAGCATTGCCATTTTTCCAACCCTGTTAGTAACATTTGGAACATTTAGTTATTTTCAAGAAATTAACATTTAAAAAGATTAAATAATAACATTCGTTATTAACATTTAAAAATTTTATTGATAATGAAACATTTATTTTATATAAGGCTTGCCATTCCCCCCCTCCAACCCTGTTAGTAAAATTTGAAACATTTTGTTATTTTCTAGAAATTAACTAAAAAAAGAATTAAAATAATAATAATAATTGTTATTAACATTAAAAATGTATCGAAATGTAACATTTATTTTAGAAGGCTTGCAATTTTCTAGAATTAACTAAAACATAAAAATTCATAACAGTAAAAATTTATAATAATATAATATTTGTGATTACTGAGTAAGATTTTTTTTTTAAATTGTTTTAATTCAGACAGATTTCGCTCTTGTAAAGCTGAGTATGAATAAATGGTGCATTTCTACGATGGCAGCATCACTAACTAAACACATTTGCGTGATGCTTCATTCACACCACAACATAAAACATTTCTAGAGAACATAAGTGTACCCTATATTTGTGGAAAGTGGAAGATAGATCACTTATAATAATGTACCATTTGCATACAACTGTACATAACATTCATTTTTAACTAAGATGAGATGTGATATTAGCCCAATTAACAGTACGTATCTGACCCTCTTGATGTCTTGCTGTGTTCTGGTGTCTACAGTAAGTGGTTTGAGCAAGATGTCGGGGTGATTCTGTTCATAGTATTTCCTGGTGAAGTCGTCACAGTCATACAGCAGGAAGCGCCTCCCCATCAGCGTGACCTCCTCACCAACCCTGAAGTCTTCAGGAGAGAAGTACTCTTTCACGTCTTGTGGATAAACTTCCAGAACACAGGTGGGGAACGGCTCTGCGTCGAGAAACAGAGAGAAGTTTAAGGCTTCTGGGTTAATATGAGGATTAGGTGCCTTTGATTATACTCAAAATTAATATAAATGTAGTCTCTGGGGACCAACCTGAAGAGAAATGAAAAATAAACTAAGTATTTAAGGGGTCATATGACGTTGCTAAAAAGAACATTATGTTGTGTATTTGGTGTAAAGAAATGTGTTTATGCGGTTTAAGAGTTAAAAAAACACATTATTTTTCACATACTGTACATTATTGTTTCTCCTCTATGCCCCGCCTTTCTGAAGCGAGTCGATTTTTACAAAGCTCAGCGGTCTGAAAAGCGAGGTGTGCTCTGATTGGCAGCTATCCAGTGCGTTGTGATTGGCTGAATACCTCAAGCCTGTGACGGAAATGTTACGCCCCTTAACATACTGTGATGCCGTGTCCCAGCCGGAGCGACGAGACAAAAACATCAAAACCCATTACAAACAAGGCATTTGATGCATCCAGTGGGGACATAATTACTAATTATAAAGACTTATACTGTCTTTTTACACGTTGAGCTGATTATCGCGCTTCATAAACATAAAACCATGTGTTTGTGATCGGAGAAATGACAAACAGCGCTACTCTACACTGCTCAAAACTCGCGTTTGAATAATCAGTGGCAAATTCTTTAAATATAAAAACGTACTTACAGTCTGTGAGTCAGAAGCGCCAGACTGTCCTTGCAAAGTTGGAACTGCCCACTTTATAGAAACAGCCTTTGAGCACAGACCCATTGTAGGCTAACGTTACTCTGCAGCATCAGGAAACGGTCCTCCATAAACTGCGCTCACACCATCTGAATATTTGGGTTGAAGTTGGTTCTGGAACGTGTTGTAACATAAAACTAACCATGATTTGTAGTTGTTCCTCTTTTGGAAGGGACCAAAAAAGTAGTTTCGCTGTAACAAGGGAAACACAGCAGCACACATGGAGGCTGATGGAGCAGCGGAGGGCGGGCTTGAGAAAACGGCTCGGACGGCGGATGGATTCGACGAAGATGAGGCCGGCGGGGCTTGCGGCAAACACTTTGTGACGACTCGGGTGGACTATGATTCGTCCACGGTGAAAGCCGATCTAGCGATCCACAGCACAAAGTTGATGTAATTCCTCAGGACCAGCACAGATCAGCTTCAGGCATGACGAAGCAGATATCATCCACTTTTGGAAGACCAAACAAAGAAGTTTAGCTTTCACAACGAAACACACAGAACACACACTTCACGACATGGCGGCAGCAACAATACTACAGCGAGAATAAAAGTTACGCTTCTTCTTTGCGTGAAACATGCGTGGGGCAAATCTTCCCACACAGTGACGTGGATATGTGGGGGCGTGTTTGAACAAGACGTTTTAGGTAGGCGTGGTTGACTCTTAACTTTTATGAAGAATATCTCTTTGGATTGAGACTTTAGTCTTTGCAACTTCAGGGATCTTATCTATGCACAATGAGTTTGTAACACTCCAAAGAGAAAGGGAAATTTGAAATGGCATCATATGAACCCTTTAATAGGAAAATAAGTATTACTTTGGATCAAATAAATGCAGGCTTGGTGAGCAGAAGAGACTTTAAAAATCGTTAACGTTAAAAATCTTACTGTTCAAAAACCTTTTGACTGGTACTGATATTAAAAATGTACGGTTACCTGCATTGTCAGCTTGATCATTGACCAAATCAGAGAACTGTGAATATGCTAATGTGCTGTCAAATGATTGAAATATGAACTATTATTAAGTAAATATTTTATGTCTAAGGGGTTTGGCTGACAAAAGTTTGGGATCCCCTGATTTAGTTTGTCCAAGCTTCTATAAACACAAAAAGCAACCAAATTGAAGCAGTTTGTTTTCTCTGTGTTGAAATCTGAGTGTTTATGATCTCACCGCAGGTTGATTTGATGTGTTTGGGAATCTTCTGTCTGCTGAGCAGCACTGGGAACGGGTCCCGGCCGCTGTTGGCCTCGTGATGTTCGCAGATGTCAACAGAATCATCCACCAGATAGTAATGCAACGTTACGGGCCGTTTCTCCCCATAGAGAGAGTCCGTGTCGTCCCAGAGCGCATAGTAACGCAGCACCTGGAGACAGCAGAGAAATGATGAGTGAGAAAGAATGTATTAATTTGTGTGTAAACATACAGGAGTGTGTGTGTGTGTGTGTGAGTACCTGTCGATCCAGGGCGAGGAAGCGCTCCAGCTGATGGTTGTGCTCGTAGGGTATAATGTGGGTTTGTTGTGCTTGAGCGCGATGGATGGTGTACGGATCACTGGGAATGGACTCCGACTCGTTTAACACTATTCCCTGACTCTCCATGAAGTCCTACACACACACACTCAGTCAAAACAAACCCCTTATAAGCAGCAGTCCAGTAGAGTCAGTGTGTGTGTGTGTACCTGTGTGAAGGGATCACAGTGTGTTATCCTAAAGATCGTTCCAAACAAACTCATGTCCATCCCGACGTTGAGGTCTTTCCAGTGGTACAGACCTCCATGCTGGTTTTTGGTCAGCCTCTGACGTTTGATCAGCTTTCCCTGAGGAATTCCAGAGTTTTCCACCGGTGGCTCGGTCACACACATGCTGTCGTCCTCCAGGTGATAATAGATCACCACCGGACGAATGCGGAAGTGCTCAGCCGGGGAGTGCAACACTTCCTGCCAGAAGTAACCGTAGAAACGCAGCACCTGAAGGTCAAAGGGTAAAGGTGAGAGGTTGGTTCTGATTCAATGAGATAGATAGAGAGAGAGAGAGAGAGAAACATATGGATAAAGAGACAGATAGAATGAAAGATTGATGGAGAGACAGAATGATAGTTCAATAGATATATTGATATATAGATATATAGATAGAAACAGATAAAATGATAAACAGAATGATAGATTGGTGGATAGACAGAATGATAGATAGAGACATAATGATAGAACGATAGAGAGACAGACAGATAGAACTAATAGATTGACAGAGAATGATAGACAGAATGCTACATCAATAGATGCATTAATAGAAATAGATTCATAGAGACAATTATAGACAGAACAATAGATAGATATAGGTAGATAGACAGAGACAGACAGAATGATAGATTTTTGGATAGACAGACAGACAGATAGATAGATAGATAGACAGACTGCAAGATCAATGGATAGATAAGACACAGATGCATAGATAGAAACAGTTTAGATAGACAAACAGACAAATAGATCGATAGAGAGAGATAGACAGAACGCTAGATCAATGGATATATAAGATAGATAGACAGAAAGACAGAAATAGATTGATAGAGATAGAATGACAGAACGAACGCTATATCAATAGATAGATAGAAAGATAGATAGAAAAAAAGATAGATAGACAAAAATAGATAGACAGACATATGATAGATAGATGGATAGACAGATGATAGATAGAAAGATAGACAGACAGAAATAGGCTGATAGAAATAGAATGATAGACAGAACGCTAGATCAATGGACAAACAGACAGAAGCACAGATAGATAGATAGATAGATAGATGACAGGAAGATAGATAGATAGATGACAGACAGACAGATAGATAGATAGATAGACAAATAGATAGATAGATGACAGACAGACAAACAGAAGATAGATAGACAGACAGACAGAAAGATAGAGAGACAGACAGACAGAAAGACAGATAGGATGACCGCAGATCATCGATAGATGGACAGAAAGAAGACAGACAGATAGATAGGATGACCCCCACCCCCCCCCCCAAAGGGACAGATAGAGAGATGACAGACAGACAGAACAGATAGAATAGATGACAGACAGAAGCCAGATAGAGAGATAGATAGATAGACCGATGATAGATAGACAGACAGACAGACAAAAAGACAGACAGAAAGACAGAAAGACAGACAGACAGAAAGGTAGGACAGACTGGACAGACAGCAGACAGATGGAAAGACCGACAGGACAGATGACAGACAGACAGAAAGACAGATAGAAAGAAAGATAGATAGATAGATTGACAGGACAGACAGGACGGACAGAAACAGAGAGAGAGGCAGACCGACAGATAGATAGATAGATAGAGAGATAGATAGATAGATAGGATAGATAGATACATAGAACTACAGACAGATAGATAGATAGATAGAAAAAAAGAAAGATAGATAGATAGAAAGACAGAAAGACAGACAGATAGATAGATAGATGACAGACAGACAGACAGATAGATAGACAGATGACAGACAGACAGACAGACGACAGTAGATAGATGACAGACAGACAGGACAGATAGAGAGATGACAGACAGACGACAGATAGATAGCATAGAGACAGAAAGCCAGGACAGACGACAGATAAAGACAGATAGATATAGATAGATAGATGTTAGATAGATAGATAGATAGATGATACAGACAGACAGACAGATAGATAAGAGACAGACAGACAGACAGACAGAAAAAAGACAGACAGACAGACAGACAGACGACAGACAGACAGACAAACAAATGACAGACAGACAAAGATAGATGACAGACATACAGACAGACAGACAGAAAGACAGACAGACAGACAGATGACAGACAGATAGACAGACAGAAGAGACAGACAGACAGATAGGACAGACAGACAGAAGACAGATAACAGACAGACAGACAGATAGACAGACAGACAGACAGACAGACAGAAAGACAGACAGACAGATAGACAGATAGACAGACAGATAGACATATAGATGATAGACAGACAGATGATAGACAGACAGAAGACAGACAGAAGACAGATAGATAGATAGATAGACAGAAACAGACAGACAGACAGATAGATAGATAGATAGTAGATAGATAGATAGATAGATAGATAGATACTCTTCACCTTCTTGTCGTAAGCAGCGTGTGCCGGGATGAAGTCTAGCGGCGGGGGTCGGTGTGTGTCGGTCCCGTAGGTCAGGTTCGGGATGGCTCTGATCAGCTGGTTCCTCTCGCTGTGACTGATGTTCACCGACAGCAGCGGATCTTGTCCGGTACCGACCGCGGGCCGCCGGGGCAGAGCGTAACCGTTCTTAAAATCCAGAGTCTGAGCTCTGTGGAAAGCGGATTTCTGGATCACAGCACACAGAAATTATTTAAAATAATATAATATCATTATATTTCATAATATGTCAAATTAATTGGTTAATTCGCAGCAAAAATCTAAAATGTGCTTTAAAAACATTTCTGAAGAGTTAATAATGCAGATTTGTGTTACAAAAAGCATGTGGTAAAACAACTAAGTTAATATTAAATTCAAAAAGAAGATGAACGGGGCCTAAGTTACAGGTTAATGTTTCTCACCGTTAAATCCCGAAATGAGTTTCCTGGCAGGAAAGGAAGCCCGTGTCCTGTATTTATAGACATTACGGTTTATTACCCTAATCTAGAATCTAAATAATTTAAAGGTTTATGAAAATAAAATAAGTTACGTTGTTCTCTCACGAGACTGCTGTGCTTCCCCGAGGAGGTTTATTTATAGCGGTCTCCACGGAGACCACAAACACTGGCGGTTGTCATGGCGATGTAAACAATTCCTTTCACGTGTCTTGTGGATCAATTCAAGTTTATTTAATGCTCCATAACAACCAAAACCAAACCTCCCACAGCTCCTGCTCTGATGATACTCCTATAAAAGCCATGCTGAAATATCACTGGAAATGTAAGTTTGAGAGCTCTTACAACACAAACATCCTGCTGTTTCACAAACAAACATTCACATGCATACAAATGTCGAGTCACTTCATGTTTTGGCTTGCTTTGAAAAAAAAAAAAATTAAATATGACATTAAATGATCTCTGTGTGGGTATGGGCTCTTAAAAATAAAGGCTTCAGGTATACTTCCTGCACTAGTAATACTTTGTTTGGCATATATATATATATCTATATACCATTAAAGTTGTTCTTTTTTTAATGCTTAAATGACTAATATTACTTTTGATAGATGATGATAGATGAAAGATGTTGGCTACTTTACTCAAACATTTAAAAATCACAATGCAATAAAATTTGAGTTAAGGTAAAATGTTAGACTATTCACCTATAGAAACATCTTAATGTGCACTAAGTTCCTTTAGTTCCATCTTTTACTGGTGTTTTTAAGAACCTGGAAACCAAAACACGGATCTGAAGAACCTAAACATCAAAGATGTTAATTAAAAAAAATATATAATATTCATATAGCCAACTCAGGAACCTTATATAGCCATAAATAGTTCTTACTAAGAAGAATCTCTTTGCAGCACCATTGAAAACCTTTATTTTTAAGAATGGAAAGTATGGTTTCGTATCATTAACATTGATTCTGAGCCCTCATTATCATGTAACAGAAACTGAAACACATTAACCACAGTTGTAACAATCAGAAAGCGCTGCATAAAGACATTGAGTGATTGGCTGTGTTGGCAGATGTGTCTTGCATCCTATAAGAACCTCTTTGAGGTCACGGTTGCATCTATGCATCTCATTTGTCTCTCATCCCCTTAAAGAATATATGATTATACACAGAGCACTTTGATTGCATCCCTGAGCAATCAGGCAAGCTTTGCCACAGTATAAAAAAATATTTCATCCAAAAAAAATAGTGGTATAAAAAGCTATTTAAATATCAAAATAGATTTCATAAAGGCTGAGAATATTTTACACATGTCTATAATAGCTATATATATATAGAGTAATATCCAAACATAATTTGGATCTATATATAGCTATATATATAGTATATATATATATATATATATAGCATATCCAAAAATATTGATCGTTAAGTCCCCTTAAAAATGCACGATTGTCATACTTTATAATAAAAATATCAACCAAGTGCATTTTTGTCTTTAAAGAAAGCACAGCATGCAGACGGTCAGCAAATTCATCAAAGAGCTGTTAGGTTTAACGTAGGAATAAAGATCAATGATTTAGTGTTCAAAATGAAAGAAAAAGTAACACTTTACAAGGAGGGCCAATTAACTATTAACTAAAAGGTGCAATACATTGGTTGCAGTATTATTAACTTTTTTAACAGTGAATTGAATAAAAATCTGTTTTATTTATGTTTAATTGAACTTGTTTCCAGCATGGATAATAAAAACCAAAGATAATACCACTGGGGGCTTATCTCACAATTCAGACCTTTTTTCCTCTCAAGTCGAAGAAAAAAAAAAAGAATTGTGAAGATTAAAGGTCATAACATTAAAGACTTAATCTCCCAATTCTGAAAAAAAGTCAGAATTGATAAAAAGTTTGCAGTTGCGTTTCTCATGTTTCATTGACAACGGCAAGATATCATGTGCGACAAAAGTCAATTTGAGTTTACATCTCTTGCGTAAGGCAAATACTTTTTTTTGTTTTTTTCCCAGAAACTTTTTTCAGAATTGTGAGCTAAAAAGTCACAATAATTTTTTAGATTTTATTCTGTGGTGGAGGGGGAAAATTGCAAAATGTAAAGAATTCTGAGAAAAGGGAATTACAAGATTTGATAATTTATTTAGAACTGCAAGAAAAATTGTGATTAAAAGAAAGAGAAAAAAAACACAAATTATCAGATTTTTTTTATCCCATGGCTGAAACAGGCTTGTATACCTCAGGTTTATATACAAACAGAACTTTTGATTTTACTAATGCTTTAAAAGTATTTTTTATTTGTTAGTTCATGTTAACTAATGTAGTACCTCGTTGTAAAGTGTTACCAAAAGATTCAATGTTGCATTGTGGATGAGATTATAGGTCATTAAGCAAAACCGATGCAGAAAAGTGAAGCTCCAGCATCATTTTCTTGCAGTCGCAGCTTGGTTTGTTATATTTGTTTCCTTATGCAATGACATTCAGATATTTATAAGTGTCCAAATATATTTTAGTCCCACTGTATACTGTATGTGTATTTGTCAGATCAAAGGCACTTAATTTGCTCAGGTCTCTCCCTACAGAAGGCGGTCTTCACTGTTTGACAGGCGGAGTGAAGGACCAATCACAGTGCTTAGAGCTTATCACGCCTCTCAGAGCTGCCTATAGACTCCTTTCAACTGAACCACATCTCCCATGAGCCTTAGCTTCAGCTAAATTGGTTCAAATGTCTAACTTCAAGACACCAGGTAAGAATATTCCCAAATCTGACTTGTCAGCATTTGACCTTTCACCTCATGGATAAACTGCGCCTCAATGAAGAGCTTATTTCCACTGCAAATACGCCATTTAATGCCACACTAGGCGATGACTCCAGCTGCTTTAGCGTCCTGTTAGTAGCTTCCTGTCTGGATTTGTCCAATCGGAGGCGGCGCTCTAGTAGTAGCGATTCAGGCTGCGGGTTCCTGGGACGTCCGGCTGTCCGTTCATCCAGATTTCCCGTATGATGCGCTCTCTCTCCTCCAGTCGCTGCGCTCGCTCCAGCTCCTCCGCCGACGTGAAGACGTTTGTGTTGAGCGTGCGCTCGAAGCGCCGGTGCCGTCGGGCCGAGAGGTCCGAGCTCGAGTCCCAGTCTGAATCAGAGTCGCTGGTGTCGCTGTCGGAGTCTGCGGGTCTCGGACGCTTCTTAGCGACGCCGTGGCGAGGTTTACAGTCCGTACGGCAGGAAATCTGAACCACCAGCGTGAAGAGCGTGAGGAACAGACCGCCACAGACGCCGCACATGAAATACAGCGCACAGCGCTCTGGGTGCTCTGGGATGGAGACACAAAACACACAACATGAAATCAAAGTGACCCCTTTAATCTCTTAAAATTTATATTATGTTCCGGGTCAGTTTGAGCCGAATGCATTTTTGGGAAACACTGGTTAACACAGGATGTTTTCCTTGAGTATTTCTCACTCAGGGTCATGAACCTGCCTGCTAAGTTGTGGAATCTGCAGTACATATGTCATTTTAGTACGATGGTGATGTTAGCGGGTAAATTCGACCTGTAAATTTCATGGTTAAAATGGGTGCACAGATTCAAAATAATTTTTTTATGATAGTTTTTTTTTAAAGATATTTACATTTACATTATTCATTTGGCAGATGCTTTTATTTGATTTGTTTTATACAGTTTCAAATTTTATGACCTTTTGCTGCGAGAAAAAAAAAGAAAGATATTTAAAATACTATAAAACTATGGAAGCCCGTTTCCTCCACTGAATAACAAAAAAAAAGGTTATTGCGACTTATCTCACATTTCTGACTTTTTTTCCAGAATTGCTTATATACTCCCCTTGACAAGATAAAAACTCACTTTTTTTCTCGATTGCAGTTTACCGTATCTTATCTCACAATTATGACTTTTTAACTCGAAATTGTGAGTTTATATCACGCAATTCTGAGAAAAAGTCAGAATGGTGAGTAATACATGATAAAAAGTCTAAGCAATTACCTTTTTTTTTTTTATTCAGTGGCGGAAAACGGCTTCCATAGAAAAACTAATAATCATGAATATAGATATGGTTAATAATATAAATATTTTGGAAAAAAAAAAGCGAAAGGGGACGTGACGTTACTTGATTGCTGCTCATTTTTAACCCATCCTAATGCACACACCACACGGAGGCATTGTGGCAGCCCATTTTTGGTGCGGCGCCCGGGAGCATTTGGTTAGGTGCTTGCTCAAAGGTCACCTCATTCGTTGTATTGGAGTGGATTAGAGATTGCTGTGCATGTCACTCCCCCCACCTACAGTCCCTGCCGGTATGAGACTCGAACCCCCAACCTTTGGGTTACGAGTCACACTCTCGAACCATTAGGCCACGACTTCCCCATAAAAAAAGATTTTTTTTTTTGTTTGGAAATATGTGAGAACTATTCCTATTTAAGGTTTACCTTTTTTTTTTTTTTACAATACACGTAAATACGATGCTTAAAAGTTTCTTCAAGCGATCCATAGAAACCATTTGGTTCACCAGAACCATTCAGTCAAAAGTTCGTTCAAAGAACCATCTCTTTCTACCTTTTGTATCTGAAACCTTCTTTCTTCGGCCCCAAAGAGGCTTTGTGAAACGAAAGGTTCTTCAGCTGTTAGCAGTTCTTTATGTCATGATTTGACAACAGGTTCGTCGATGGCATCGTTGAAACACCTTTATTTTTAAGAGTGTAGTGTGATTTTTGGTAGATTGTATTGACTCCACCTAGGCCCAACTTGACATTAGGCAACTGAAGCTATTCAAGGCACTGTTTTAGCAAACTTTTGTTCAGGTCTGGCTCCATTTTTTTGTATGAACCGCCCACTTTTTATGATTAAATTAATTCCTGATGGATAAAGTCCAACCATAGTTGAACTTTCTATTCATCAAAGAATAAAAAAAATGTCTCACTGTTTTTCCCCAAAAATATTCCAGCAGCACAACTGTTTTCAATTTGTTAATAAGAGAAATGGTTCTTGAGCAAGCAAATCAGCATAGTCGAAGGATTTTCTGAAGGATCTGTGCACTAAGACCAGTAATGATGAATTCAGCTTTGATCACAGATAAATTACATCTTACAATATATTCAAAAACAGCCATTTTAAATTGTAATAATTTTTCACAATATTGGTGTTTATTTTGATCAAATAAATGCAGCCTTGGTGAGTCAAAGACTCGCTCAATCAAGCTACATTACAGTATAACGCTTTCCAACCCCAACGTCTTCAGTAATCCAAGGTCGCAGACCTCAAGTCAGATCTAAGAGCTGTGGTTGCAGATGTTGTGGGTTTACCTGTGATGGTAGGTGTAGCCCGGCCAGCAGCTGCTCGATGAGTGCCATGGCTGGTCTGATTACAGGTGGAGGATGTTTGGGTTCGGATCGCTTTCTCCAGACTGATCCTCTCTTCTGCATACGGAGCAGAACCCCGTCCTCGCGTCGACCTCCCTGCGACTTCACATGCACACAATATGTCATGGTGGCCCTCGTTTGAACCAACCTTCATCAGAGATCTTTATAAAACAAAAGTATATATTTTGCCCTCAAGCTCCCAAGAGTTGGCAATAAACAAAAGAATAAGGTGGATTTACATCAATAATTCACAACAGTTCCTCTGTGTGGGTGTGTAGGTGTTCAAGGAAAAGTTCACTCCAAAGACATGCTGCATCATCATGTGGGTTGGCATGACCAATATCAGTATCTACTTTCACAGAAAGTAATACAATAATTGTGAATGGGTATTGTGCTGCTAACTCCAAAAGGATAAAAATGCTTGCAATTCTTCGCTACACCTCTTATATATCTTTAAGTATCCAAGACCTCATTTCATTTGCTTCTCGTGACCGGTCTCATGACATCGTACCATATTTCATAGTAAATGCTCCATTAGAAAATATTTTCATAGGGTACTTTTCCTATCGTTTTTTGAGCTTGACGACCTGTACAATTTCTGCAGATAATTTTAGCTGAAGTAACTAAGTCCGTGTACACAGTCAGAATACTGTTGTCAGTATTCTGCTGTTCCCCCAGATTCTTACTGTCAAACAATGAAGAAATAGTGATTTTTTTTTTATTTTTGACAGGTTATTTTTTTTTTTGTTTTTTGGGTTCTTCTCTGCTCAAAAATCAAAATCTTGGGGTTTTGCAATTTTAAGTCAATCAAAAACGAAGTAGAAAAATAATTTAATTTAAATAAAATAATACTCATTATATAAGTTTTCTTGTACTTTACTCAAGTTTTTTTTTTTTGGCTAGGACTTGAAACTTTAATGGAGAATTTGGGTTTTGACGTAGTATGTTACAGTTGTGGCCAACTTATTGTTAGTGACATACATTTTGGTGTTTTGCAAAATTTGCTCGCTTAAGTTGTTTGTATGGTGTTCATTCCACCTTGTTTCTAAATGATGTCACTGCCAATACTGTGTAGAACAGGTGAATGACACCACAACAACTAAGCAGCAAATTTAGCAAAACACAAAATCTGTGTCTGCCAATACTTTTGGCCACGACTGTACTTTAACTTAAGTACAATTTCTCAGTACGTTTTACATCACTGTGAATATGAATATGGAAGCCAGTTTCTGCCATGGAATATGTTGACTTGAGAGCTATCACCACACACACTCTAAATAAAAAGATTTAATTCTGTAAACAAAAAAAAAAATAGATAATAAAAGTTTTACTTGTGTTTTTTTGGGTGCTTTTTTTCCACGTAGCAGAAGAAAAAATCTTAAAGGTAATTGCGCTTTTGTTTCCTCACATTTGGAATTCTAGCTTGCAATTACGGACCGTTTTCTCTCAGAATTGTTGGGGAAAAAACCACAAAGGAATTGTAAAACAAAAGCTTATAACCTATTCTTTATTCCATAGATGGAAACCGGCTTCCAAATGAATGGCACTGCATGAAGGTTCATGAAAATTCATGTATTCCACAAAGTGGAATAAAAATGACTAAATTATCATTTGTGTGTGTGTGTGAACTTTTAATATATTAATAGACTGTTTGGCCTAATATATGTTCAGGAAAGACCAAGTCCCTCTAAACCAGAGCTCACATTAAAGCTTCTTAACATATCTGTTTCACTGCGAGTTAGCAATTATTGGGTGTGTGTTCGGGAGTGGTTTGATTTATCTTTGTTTCTGTCAGAGTTTGTTATACAAGCGGGTCAAAACATAGGGGCGAGGAGGCGGGGGGGCTGTAACTACAGCCACTATCAGCACAGAGTGTGTGAGTGGTTTCAGATTCATGACTTCAGATCAGTGTTTCCCATCAGTGCCCTGATAAAAGCAATTATTTGGACAGGGGAAACAGTCTGCTGAGGTTGTGTTTGGGTCCTCAGTTTCTTACCTGGTGCAGAGTCCGAGCTCAGAGACGGGGTCCCGTCAGGAGGAGCGCTGTCTCCCACCACGTTGGGGTCATGAGGCACAGATGGGGGAGAGGGGGATGATGGATGCCTGGAAACAGACTCCTGCACGAGTTTCTTTGGGACTAAAAAGAGACATAATTCAGTAATTCACCAAAAATTATACTTCTACTTGAATGACCTTTCTACTCCCTCACACACGCTCACAATGCATTAGAGACGACCACGAGTCGTCCAACATACACACAGAAAACAAGACAGTCTTTCTGCTTTATAAACAGTGAAACAAAAGCAAAACATAGTGGCAATGATCAGGATCCAAGCAGAAAGGAGAAAATGACCACAAATTGCCAGATTTGAAAGATAAGAATGTAAACTTTCCTAAATCACAGTTGTGTAGTTTGAAGGATTTGTTTAAGCTACTGTGATTTTATCATTGGTATTTGATTATACTGTAATTGGCACATGTCCTCAGAGTGAGTTTTGTGATGTTTTACTTTCATAAGACAATAATCAATTAGTCATTATGACCGTGTCAGATGTACTGCCAAAACAAAACATATTTGATAACTTCTTGTTAGGAGTGAATCTACAAACAGGACAATTTTAGTGCATATCGCCCTAGAAGGAGTTTCATAAATAAAAATATCCCTCCTAATACTGAATAAATCATAAAATAATAAATAATAATATAATACACTACAGTACTAACGCTCCCCAGCTCATATTATAAAGATTAATCTATAGATTCTATTTATACGTCACTTACATTAGTATGTATAACATATTATTATACATGACAATATAATTAAATACTTAACTGTAAATAATATAAATTGAAAGATATTCATTATTTTGCTGCTTAAAACCTTAAATGGACTGCCAATAGCCCTGCAAGAGGTCCAGTTTGCTCTCTCTCTCTCTCGCTCTCGATCTCACACACACACACATATATATACATAGTTCCAGTAACACACAGCATTTGTTTTAAACTCTCTCTGAATAAACATTGCACCAAATTTAGCGAAACAGATTTCAGTTAAACTCTAGAGAGTCTGGAAACAGCCTGAGGACACACACACACACACACACACACACACCCCACACACATCTCCTCATGAAGCTGAAACAGTCACCAGTGCCAGTTTACTGACGACTGGGTTACCCCCACACACACACAACACACACCCCACACACACACACACCGTTACTCTGAGGGAGGTCAAGTTAAAGACTGCCGACAATCACCACTGTTGGGTGTGTGTGTGTGTGTTGGAAGCCCCTATGCGCATTACCGTCCCACTGATGGGGGTAATTGGAGAACAGGTTCGTATGTATATTTATTGTATATGTGTGCCTGTGTGCCTATTTTTATATATGTGTATGTGTGTGTTCATTTTCAATTTTGTACAGACCTTGAAAACTGACAAGAGAATTTTTTAAAAAAAGAAGAAGTTAAAGTCAAATGATCGCAATCCTGAATATGAAATTCAGAGTTTCAGAAAAGGATGTGCTTAGAGTGTTGCCAAGATACCGACAGTCGGCAATCAAAGGTCCTCACAGGATCTCATTTCGCATCAGATTCTCTCAAGATCAAAAATATTTTATAGCGCGACGTCCAACTATTGACTCATTGTGTGGGTTTTTATTTTAGACAATTGTGAGGCAAAGCTGTGCTAACTGAGATAGATCCTAGGGGGCTGTTAACAAACGCATTATTCCATTCCAAGCATTACTTTTTAATAGCCAGGTTATTACTGTTGGCTGTCTCACACATTCATGGCGTCAGACTGGGGGTAAAACCAGTACTGATTATCAGGGCCCCAAAGGAAGAGAGGGCCCTTAAAGTATGGAATATATTTTATTTTACCTGGATATTTTCATTTCCTAATTAAATTTCATGATGAATGTCAGATGAAACGTAAATTTTGTGTATTGGCTGAATAACTTGGTTGATTGACTGACTAGTGACACAGGTTTGTTTGTCTTTTATTATGAATGGAGCTTTTTGTTAATGTACAAAACTAAAACGGCATGTTTAAGATTTAATTTATGCCTTGAAGTAATGTAGCGTAATAAAAATAAATGTTCTCTTAATTAAAATTGAGACTATATACCAGACTATGATAAGAAAGTCTGAGATGATGACTTAAGCACGTATGGCATTAATATTAGGCTACCTTCAGTGGCATTTACTGAGAACACTCCAATGTCATATAAGCTATCTGTTCCCTTTGTCTTGTTCCATTCTGCAAATAAAAAGTACTGAATCAAGTCGTTGTTTGTTTCATAACAGTACGCAGTTTTTTCCTGTAGGGAGGATTGCAAAACAAAATAGTATGGGGGGGGGGGGCATGGGGCCATCAGGACTGCCTCTCATAGGGCCCGGGATCTTGTGCAACGCCCCTGCACATGATGACCCATTTTTTAAGACGCTGTTCCTTAAAAGATGTAAACTTTTACATGCAGCTCCACTCATCAATGTCAGTTCCAAAACTGTGGACCAATCAGAAGACCCCGGAGGTGGGGCAAGCATTGCAAGCTTTTGTTTACAGTAGCGAGTTGGAATGGCAACTATTTTATTTGATGGCAAATATGTGTGGTGTGAGGCATTCTGCGATGTGTTGTGCTTTTTAAAAAACCATTCCTGAGCGCTGCGTCTCAGATTTTTAGACGCAAAGACACATACTATGTGAACAGCCCCTATAAAAAGTCTTGTGAGCTTTGAAAGAGCAACAGCTGATCTATCAGAGCTAACAAAATCTGTTTGAGCATCTTAACCAGCACAACACAGCAACCAATGGTGTGAGTTTGGAGGCAGGGCTTTCTGTTTTTACAACCATGGCAGGACAATGAGTGTTAAGGAACGTCTGGAACTCACTATTTTTGCAATTATGTTCAGAGGCAATAGCTGCACAGAAAAGACCCACTTTGTGTTTAAACACAAAGAACAGAGACAGCACAAGAATCAACATGGAAATATTCCTGTCATCAGAGTCAAACTAAACCATTCCAGACCTCAAAACGTGTGTGTGTGTGTTTTCTCTGGCGTAGTATAGCTCTATTATGTGCCGTATGCTGATCCGTGCAGGAAACAGACACACTTAACTCACTGAAGTGTGGCATTCTGGGACAGCTGGAGTCCTTGCTGCTCAAATAAAGACCTACTAATATCTACAGCAATCTGTCTGTGTGTGTGATTCTAATTCAAGACATCAATGAACAGAACAACCCCCCCCCCCCCACACACACACACCACCCTGAAACACCCAATCCTCTAAACCACAGAAGTGCTATTGAGATTCAATCAGTGTGCCAACAAAGTACAAATAGTAAACGTCATGTAGAGTGAGTCTTTGGGGTGTGTGTGTGTGTGTGTGTGTGTGTGTGTGTGTGTGTAAATGTGTGTCCCTCAGTGGTTTTTCCTTGTTTCACCTGAAACATTGTGGCAACTGCACAACAACGTGTAGGCAACCATCCACGACACCCTAGCAACATACTTGTGGATTTTTGCACTCGCAACCTACTTGTCAAACTTCTTCAGAAAATTAAAATGTAGTTTTGAAGTGTGTTGAGTGAGAAAGCACATGCTTTTAATGTGTGTGCAATGTGAGGCCGGTTAGTCCAATGAAAACCCACCCCACACACACAACCTTTGATGTCCCATGTGTGTGTTGTGTGTGTGTTTTAGAGAAACACTGTTTGCTTTCCTCTTTTTTCATTAGATTCATCTTAGAAGGGTATCAGGGCAGTGTTGTCTGTTTTTGTGTATTGTTTATTCTCAGTCAGCGTTGTGATGGTTATTCCTGACACTATCAAACTCCCTGTGCAGACAGACACATTCCTGATCCCGCTCCTCAAAGCTGAAGCATTTCGAGTTTCTGCACACACAGCACAGACTCCACAGTCAAGCAAACTACACTACTGTTGATTCAGACACTTGAAGACGTAAGGACATCAAGATGTAATGTTTGCACACGGAGTCAAAGGTCAACAGAGCATGCGCCAATCTCATCCTAAATAAGCACCTATGAACACTACCCTTCAAGTATCTTCAGGCACGCTAGGGTTGCTAACATTAGATAACTTCAATAAGAACTGTCATTCAAAGTGTGGCCTTTATCAATATATCTTGTGCGATTTTCTGCTGGTTTTATAAAATTACATAGTCGCAAATGTCCATGCTATTTTTGTGCATGACTTTATGGTCTTAAATCATCACATAAAGTCCTGGATTTCCAGCTATTTTTTTGTTTCCTGACTTTACATATAAAATTGACACTCTCCTACTTTTCATGCTATGATTTTATGTCTTTTAACATATACCATCTTTGCACATATATTCAAATGTCAGATATATTTTCGGTCGTTTACAATAAAGATCCGTTATCTTGCCCAGATCCTATGTAAAATATGGGTCCTTGTAAGTCGTAAAAAATATTTATTACCTGTTAAGCTCTGAAAATTTCGAAACAGTAGGTAAGTTGAACGTAATTCAAGTACAAGAACATGAACCATTTAATTCAGTGAGAAGTTAGAGATGACATACTTGATTTTGAGAGAAACTAGCACAACTACAGTTTATACTGTGTTATTTAATTAACATTTTTATTATTTTAGATACTTTACATCTATTTATAATAATTGTATACTTTTTTAAAAATAATTTTATACTTGTAATAAATAATTTATATTTATAATAATTTCGATTGGTGTGATTCCCACTGCAGCTGTACTTTGTCAAAAATATGTTTAAAATAATTAATTGTGTATTGATGATTCATAATTGCTATTTGGAAAGTTACGAACGAGCTAAATAGCTTCCATTTTATTTTAAAAAAGCTTAAAATGTACATAGTTGAGATGACGTTTACATATGATATTAACATCTAAACACTGCTGACATGGTTAGGTACCCAAATTCAATAAACTAGGCCGAAAAGGTTTCCTTTAAAAAAAGGATTTCTAAAAGGGCACAGGCCAAACGTGCCCAAACACACACACCCACACCCACACACAACCACACACATAATGACAGAACAGTTAAACATCCCAAGAATGTTTTTTCTACACACCATTAAAACAAGCGAGGAAAGAGAAAGTTAGAGAGAGAGAGATATGGATAGTATTTTTCTCTGTGTAGATCCACCTGGACAAACACGCAGTCACGTTACAGCATTGTTACTGAACACACACACACACACACACAGCGCTGCTCTGTGTTCATGCTGACACTGCAGACCGACCCACTCTTACCCAGACACACGGGCCTGTCCCCCACACACAGAGCCAGAGAACAGAGATCACGTCAGAGCAGTAGATCTACATAGCTCAAACTACGTCACGACTTACTGCAGCAAATCACACAAGACTTTACCAAGCCTAAATATCACGCCATAAACTGTTTACTGCCGTTGGGATGGGATCAGTCTCAAGCTAACCGGTCCTTCATTACTCTGCTTTTTTATTTGCAAGTATCACCCAAATGCTCAAAGAGCATACTACACACTCCGACAGAAAATATTTAATGGGGGTTCCTAGTATGCTTTTTCAACTTTTTAGTTTGTAATGTTGCTGTTTGAGCATTAAAAATATCTGCAAAGTTACAAAGCTCCAATTCAAAAGAGATATTTTATTTAACAGAATCACTTTTCAAAAACGATATCGAACAGAACTGCTTTGGACTACAACGCTTATTTCTGGGATTTTTTGATATCACAAATATCGACCGAATGGGACGGAGAACCTGTTGGGCCTGCACTAGAGAAGGCAACGTGTTATCACTATTTCGAGACACACCTAGCTTCCCCCAGACAGACAACTTGCGTGAATTAACAATGATCCGGTTAAATCATCACGCTCAGACTTGACGTGATTTTGACCAATACTTGACATTGAAGCTGGCAGGCTAGCTATGGTAGCATGACATTTCCCGACCATGGCGCCGAGTGCTGCCAATCACAAACACACTGCCCAGCGAACCAATCGCACACACACTGGCCCGAGCTGACCAATCACGGCATGCCCACAGCCAAGCTAACCATCGACAGCACAACTGGCCCAGCTGAACCATCACAGCACACCCTGTCCCAGCTAACAATCACACACCCACTGGCCCAGCTTACCAATCACAGCAAGCACACACTGGCCCACTAACCAATCACAGCACACACTGACCAAGCTAACCAATCACAGCACACACACTAGCCCAGCTAACCAATCAAAGCACACACTGGCCCAGCCCTGCCACTCACAGCCACAACGCACGCTGGCCCAGCTAACCAATCACGGCACACACTGGCCCAGCTGACCGATCCCAGCACACACTGGCCGAGCTGACCGATCCCAACACACACTGGCCCAGCTGACCAATCCCAACACACACTGACCCAGCTAACCAACCACAACACACACTGGTCCAGCTAACCAAACACAGCACATTTCGTATTTCAGAAGGCTTTCCTTCATTTGTACAGGAACTAATCGAGCCGTTTGTGCCAGGCTGGGGGGAAAGGTATTGTAATAATGTAAATTATGTGAACAATAATGCGTTTTTCGAACTATCAAGCATGAGAGCATGTTCTAGTTCACCCCCAAAACTAAATCAAGACTTTTTTGTAAAAGAGCATAATAGAACCCCTTTTAATAATTTTTTTTTTTTTTAATCACAAGAGCTCTCCAAACCAGTGAGTGTCATACTGATTGGCTGGTTTTACATCTTAGTTTCCTTAATATGCAATTACATTTTTTTAATTTTAAAGTTTTAGTAATTTTATTGTGTTTTATCATTTTTATTAGTTTTTTTTAAACTGTCTATATTTTTTTTCAGGTTTAGTGTTAATTATTGTACTTCAGCTTAAACAATTAAATGTAGAAATTCAACTAACTGATATAAAATAAGTTTGTTTTTTATATTTATATTTAATATTTTAAACCACAGATATTAGAAATGTTGCCTTGGCAACGACTGATTTAAAATACTTTTTACATTGTTTATTTTTTTTTATTTCATTAACTGTCATTTTAAAATAAACAAAATAAGAAATTTCGCTTGCCATAACCTGAAAAAAAAATACTAATAATTTTTTTTCATGTTTAAAATGCTTTGCCTTTTTAAATAACAGAAATTAGAAACTGACATAAAATAAGTTTACTTTCTTACATTTTTTAATTTTTATGTCATAAAATATACTTTTATTTAAGTAACAAATATATATTTTTAATGGTGCTTACATATATTTTTAGTTAATGATAATAACCCTGGTGGGTGGATCCTGGGTAGATTAATCTGCAAGTCAAAAGTCATCGAGTTAAATTAGTTCAAGGTTAAAACAGTCGTGTTCAGAGGAAATTCCTCCAGGGAGATTTAAACCATTATCTAGAGTAGTAAGAATGTCAAATGAGTACGAGTAAGTTAAGTCATTTATTTATATAGCACTTTATATGATTGATGGTTTCAAAGCAGCTTTGTTAACGTTAAACATTAATTATGAAACAAAGACAATTTCAGCTGTAAAGAAGACAACAGTGTCATTATTCAGCTCAATTCAGTGTCAATTCAATTCAATAATAGTGTCAAAGATGTATCATTAACCAGCATAATTCAAGTTCAGTTTTGCTCTCATCCGAAAGTAATATTTAACCATTTAAACTCTACCAAATATGAAGAGAGAAACTCGATCTGATCTGTCTATCATCTATTTCACTGACCGGCTGACTGACCGATTGTTTGGTCGGGCCATTTTTACACTACAACTGGCTTCAGCGGTTCAAAAAGAACCTGGCTCCAACAAGTCAACAAGTCTGGTTCGGTCTGGCCTTCAGAACAGAAGACTAGTTTATACTCCTGAAGTAAATCTTCAGAAATAACAATCAAGTGATCCTTAGCTTGTGTGTCTTGACTGTATCACACACGCTTGTAAAATGAAATACAAATGAAACACGTGTGAGCTGAAGGTTATAAAAGCGGATTGATCTCGTAACACGGTTCATATCTGTGAGGGAAGCACAAACTCAAAGCGTCTGTTTACAGTGAGCAGTTTTAATAAGCGCACGGCCTGCTGCGCTCGCATCTCGCATGATTAAAAAATAAAGCTGCGAATTCAATCCCTCTGTTTGGTGAAAACCAGTGCCAAACTCTCGCTCTGTCCCGACAAATTAGTGTTAACAGGCACAAGTCTGGCCAATAAATCCACATATGCTGAAAATATTCTCTCTGTGTCTCTAAACGGGCCTGAAAGTCTCATGAACGCACACTGTACACATAAAGTGTAACCAAGTTGTTTTTTATGCGCACCAAGGCTGCATTTATGTGGTCAAAAATACAGTAAAAACAGTAATATATATTACAATTTAAAATGACTGTTTTCTTTTTTAATTATATTTTAAAATGTAATTTATTACTGTGTCACAGTTTATGTTCAGCATCATTACTCTTCATGATCCTTCACAAATCATTCTTAATATCTTTTTCTGGCGAAAAACCAATGATTTCACAAAAAAAACCCACAAGATCGTCCATCTCAAGAGATACTCTCTCACATCCATACAGTTAGTCAAAACAGCGAACAGCTCTCCCTCATAGAACTCACTTGTAACGGTGTTAATGCACATTTGTTTCCTGGTGGACTGAGATAAACCTGTGCACAATGATTCCAGGAAAACATCTAAACCTAGGCAATCAGAGCTTGGCAATTCGAGAAACTGTAGCCATTCAGGAGGTTGTTGACTGTCTACGATGGAGGAGAAGCGCAGACCTAAATAAACCATCTGCGTCAACGCTCAATCCGTCATTCCTTCGGGGAAGGAGGATTCCTTCAGGACACAGAGAGTTAACAGAGCCCGAGGTAGAGAGAGAGAGAGAGAGAGGACGAGGGAGGGAGGGAGGGAAGAGGAATGAGAGGGAGAAGAGAGAGAGAAGAGAGAGAGAGAGAAGAGAGAGAGAGAGAGGGAGAGAGAAAAGAGAGAGAGAGGGAGAGAGAGAGAGAGAGTGGGAGAGAGAGAGAGAGAGGGAGAGTGTGTGTGTGAGAGAGAGCGAGAGAGAGAGAGAGAGAGGGAAGGAGAGAGAGAGAGAGAGAAAGAGAGGAGGAGAGAGGATGAGGGGGAGAGAAGAAGCGCGAGGAGGAGGAGGAGGAGAGAGAGAGAGAGAGGGAAGGGGGAGAGGAGAGAGAGAGAGCGGAAGAGAGGGAGGGGAGGCGTAGAGAAGAGGTAAGAAGAGAGTGGGAGTAGGGAGGGAGGGAGAGGGAGAGAGAGAGAGAGGGCGGGGTAGAGGGAGGAAGGGGGGAGGGGGGAAGATGGGGGGATAGAGAGATGGAAAGGGAGAGAGATAGAGAGCGAGGGGAAGAGGGGGAGAGAGTTAGGAAGATCAACGGAGATGAGGGGGAGCATGGTTAAAAATTAGCAAAACCGTTGTAAAAAAACCTTCACATTGTAATACCACAGTATTCCATAACCCATGGGCGTCACCAATTTTTTTGTCCTCGCATAAACCATAATGCAGTCCACGACACACACACAACACACAAACATACACAAGAGCACACACACTCCCTCTCTAAACACACAATGGCATGTCAAATGTTGGTGGTAAACTCGTTAGCTAAGCACAAGACAACCCCTCTTACTACTTCATATATCTTTAACCTGCATGTCAATGTTTCCCAGTAAATGGTGACTGATGATGATTTGTGTGTTGATATTCTTGATAGCAAATGCTCCTGGAAGTAACTAAATATGACTTTCTCCCTTCTTTTTTAGGCATTTGTCTTCCTCCTCAAAAGATTGGAAAAGTGTTTTCAGAAAATGTTTTGAAAGGAAGCTCTTTTGTTTGCGGGCCCAACATTTTTGTGGTTTCTGATGAATAGAAAGGTTGTAAATTATTTCAATAATAAGTTAACTATATGTGTTAATGAACAGCCAAAAAGTAGACTATAAATACATTATATAATGTTCCATCTTAAATGAACTTAACAGAATAAGTATTAACAATCTATAGAAGTATATAGATATATATATATATATATATATATAATATCTATTATCTTATAAATATAATATAGCAGCCGTTCTGTCTTTTGGGATGTAGTGTACGGTTTTTTTGCTTAGTTCCTATACTAGCTTTATAAACATAAATATCAATAAATTGCCTCAAGTAATGTTTACTAAAGCCATGTAAACATGTGGCGGTTGTGTCCACTGCTATAATGTTGTACCGAATGTTGCTATGGTGTTCTAGTGGTTGTTTACATAAAGAAAAGTTCCGATCATCACATCAGTCTGTCGTAGACCAGTAAAGGCCCAAATACAATGGCTCACTTTACAAGGGTCCAAATATAAAATAAGAAACTAGTGGCTTTAGACATTCCATCCTCTCAAACGTCAACTTTATAAAGACAAATTCCTTCACAATACACCAACAGCCACACTGTATAAAAAAGAAGCTCACTTACAAACACATGATGGAAATCAGACTGTTTTCTCTTTCTGTCTGTCCTTCGGGTCAGAGGTCTAACCTGTATCACAACAGGAATCTGTGTTCAGACCACACGCAGACGCTCGAACCGTAACAAAACTCCACAACACTCCTCCAACTCCAAACACACGGCCAAACTCCTCAAGAGTCTCATGTGACCTCCTGCCTTTCTTTCTCTTTTCTCCCAACGAGAGAGCAGCATGAATCACCGTCGTGCAACATGGACCACACAACAGACACCCAACACACAACACACACACACAAAAAGGACACACATACACAAATAGAAACCACACAGGCGGGTGAGGGGGTTGAGGTTGCGCTGGAGGGGGCGTGTAGGTTTGAGTCAGTGTGTGTGAGACAAAGCCAGACAAAAAGAAACAGGAAGTGACATTAGAGATTCATTCAGTGGAGATTGTGGCTTTGGATCTTTGACCTCTCTCTCTCTCGCTCACGCTGACTTTACTTTGACTTTAATCCAAAAAGGAAAAACACAGCCAATTTACGATTAAAGGGACAGTTCACCTAACTGTCAGACCCTCATGCCATTCCAAACCTGTAGGACTTTCTTTTCATGCAGAGAACACAAAAGAAAGTTTGAAGAACTATTTTCCATGCAGTTACAATATATGGTGACGGAAGCATTTACGGTGTAAAAAACACTATAAAACAAGAACAAAAGTGGTCCATTCAATTTGTGCACTATATTTCAAGTCATCTGCAGTCATGATAGTTTTGAGCAAGAAACAGACCAATATTTAGTTTCTGAACATCAGTTCTAGCTATTTTTAAAGACGTAATGAGAGAACTGTTATTGTTAATTAAAAATAAATCCATAAAAAAGCATAAAAATGTTTTCTTTCATTGAAATATAGCTAAAATGAAATAAAATATAAATATTGGATGAAACTGGAAATGTTGGCTTGTCAACTAAATTAAATACAATTAATAATAAGATAATACAATTATAACATAGAATAAAATGTTAAAAAGCTTATACAAATAATAATTAAAATGATAAAAGCACATAACAAAATTACTGAAACTTAAACTACATTTAAAATGAAAACTGAAAATAGAAAAAATAAAATCTCTTTCAAAATATTAAATACTATAATAGCACAGAAATAATACTAAAATAACACATATAAAAACTTGTAGGCTACATGAAAATTAGAAATGTTGGCTTGGCAACTAACTGAAATAAAATAAATTTAAGTTGAAGTACTAAAATTAAAAATAAAATAATTAGCTATATAGAATATTAACATATAAACTAATAAAATGACAAAAGCACATTACAAAACGAAAACTTAAATTAAAATAAATTTCAATAATATAATCGTAAACAATACTAAAATAACACTGTGAGAGAAGCATTTGTGAACAAATCATTCTTTTGAGTGATGAATCAGTTGATTCGGCTCCAAGTGAGAGAATGGACGTAAGGGTAGTTCCCCCAAAAATTAAATGTGATGTTACCCCCAGGCCCACGATTAGGTGACCTGTTGTTTTCTTCATTAGAAACACATTTGATGATTTTTAGAACTCCAGCCGTTCAAGTCTCGTCCAGTCTTATAATGCTGGCAATAGGCAGGACAAAAATCTAGTGAGAGGAAGAGTAACAAAAACAGGCCAGAACAAATCCAAATGACACCCTCTGCTATGCGACACCTTGATGGTCCAAGGACACTAAACGCATCGGTTTGTGCCGAGAAGCCCGAACAGTAAGTTAAAAAAAATCAGTTTTTTTTTTTTTTTTTATGATAAATTTAATTTTTTTACCTCTAATAACACCACTATGTCCAACTGTCTTGGGCGTGGCGGCAACGAAACAGGCCGGAAATGACACACAGCACGGCACCTTGGCTGAGGTTGTACGAGCTTCTCTGGCGTGAGGTTAAACCCAAGCGCCGGAAGTGATACTCCCTCGCCGCAGCCCTCGCGCGTATATGTTTCCCTCAGTGTTTCCCCACACGAACAACACACAGTGCAACGTCCTTGTAGGTACAACGCTAAATCAAAATAATGTACTTTACTTGCGCTTTTCTGGCTTTGTTCATCATAGTGTTCCAGTAATCGGGACGTGTCTTCCTCTCGCCCCCCTCTCCGCTCTCTCGCGCGAGACCTCATATTGGTAGGTGTGGGTTGCCTTTCCACGTATTTCCGCAACTTCTGAGCCTGCTTTGCTCCGCCTGAGTTTCATGTTGATTATGGATGGCTCTCGTTTTTCTTCGTGGCCTCTTCGGCTCTTTGAATGGTCTTGTCTTTCTTCTTTTTCTTCGGGCGATTGGCTATCAACAACAAACAAGACGGACTTTGTGGTGGAAATACGAGTCGGCTGCCTCCCCCTAATTATCAGCATGAGTGATTCCCAATCACATATCACAAAGAAGTATCAGGCAAACTTATCCACTCACGAATATCTAGCAACCAATATCCAAAGATTCACGCATCAACAGCATAACGACTCAAAGCATCAGCAGGTCCACTCATCAAATCACAAATCATTACAGACCCAACAACAAATCATCAATCAATCACAACCTCACATCACGCCCTTCCCCTTAATCGCCCCGCCCACCCCCCTATGCCAGCTCTTCACCGCTACAACAAAAAACACAAAAGGAGTTGTGCGTGAGAGAGGAGGGGCCACTGAATAGCCAGGGCTGGCGGCGTGTGATGGGGCACACCTGAACCGAATGGAGCCTCATCACCGCCGCTGTTTAAATGCCGAACGTTTCGTGTCTTAAGACATCAATGTATCGTCACTAGCCGCAGTGTTTAATTTGGTTTTGTTTGTGCATGTTTTTTTTTTTTTACTCTCATAGATTTTGTTACCTTTGCCATGCATTATAAGACAGATAGACTCCAACGGTTGGACTTAAAAATCCTCAAATGTGTCCTACTGAAGAAACAAAGTCACCTACATCTTGGATGCCCTGGGGGTAAGCAGATAAACATCAAACTTTCATTTTTGGGTGAACTATCCCTTTAACGATGCTTTGATGAATCAGTTGATTCGGCTCACAAGTGAGATGAATGGACTTAACGATGCTTTGATGAATCAGACTGAATCGTTTGATGAGTTCATCTGACTGAATGATCAGCAGCTCACGGAAGGGGAAGATTGTGTGAATAACAACTTAAACTTCAGTTTGTTCATCATAAGAAGCCATTGCATATCTTCAGAAGACCTGAAATACTCATATGGACAACTTTTGCGACCATATTTGCAAAAGCCACCAATGCATTCTCCAAACTTTCTTCATCTCATCTTCTTCATGATGGGCCAGTTTTAAAGCAGTGAAGTGACATCATGAACAGTTCAGACCCAAGAAAAACAATCAGGAGGCCAAAAACGGCCACACGAGAGTTGATCAGCGTGCAAACATTCACACAATCCTCCTGTGTGGCGTTTGACATGCTCAGTGCTGGACTGAAGCCTGCTGGCCTCCTATTGGCTGATCCGCAGCTATGCAGATGACCTCTGACCTCAACCGCACCCCGACTGACCCATTGAACGAGTTGCACTTCACATGTGCTGCCCTCACACTGCCGATATCCCAGCATGCCGCACTCTCTCTCAAACACTCCAGCACTCTTTCAAACAGTGAATAAATCACTTCAGCTCTTCCAAGTGTCTTGTAACTTCCAAACTATCAAACACAGAAAGTGAGGACTGATCTGAGCATGTGCAAACAGAGCTGGCACCGTGTGTTTGGATCGTAACGCCAATCAAATTAACTGCCTTTTAAGGGCAATGCTATGCTGCAATAGACCAGAACACCTCCTCTCGCTCTCTCGGGTCACATGATCCGACCCGTTTCTGTTCATTTCTCCTGAGCTGAATGCTGTCAGTGGTTTTGAAGACATCAGTCATGCTCATTTAACTCAAATTCTCTGTCAGTCACACTGATGGAGCCTCGAATATGAACCTCATAACCTCAAATCCATCCACATTTCATCACAATCATCACATTTCTTGGTTTTCATTTAGCTTTCAGTTAGCTTAATGCAGTACACAAGAGCTTTTTTATATAGCAAGTAGTAAATAATGCTAAAATAGTCGTAAGTGGATAAGCATAAAAATAGTGTATAAGTAATTTTATAGTATATATTAGAAATGTCGATACATGATAAAATAACATTTTAAAAGAAAGATAAATGCATGCATTAATTCATTATGTACTTAACAATCGTAATTTAAATGAATAAATAAATGCCAATATTTTATATATCATATATATACATTTTATAAATACGTTACTTTACAAAATTAGACAGTAAACGGTCAAAAACCCTCATTGTAATACACTCGTTCTTTAAATAACAATAAAGAATTAAAGTACCGTATTTAAATTAATATTTATTTATTTTTATAATATTATTCGTACAATTACCACATATATATTATATATTTATATATATCTATTCATTTAAAGTAAAGCGCATACAATAAAACAATTTTTAGGAGGTAAAACAAATAATCATTATTACTTTAGTTCAACATCTAATTCATGACAAATTTTCTAACACATTTCGAATAATGAAAAATAAAAAGTATAATATCATAAAGCGTTGTTGTTTTGTAATGGATTTATTTAATGGCAAATAACATAATACCCTAAATAGTTTATTCCTTATATTAATAACTTATTATGAATAAATATTTTTTTATAAAATAAATAAAAATTTTTTTGAGCTTTGACTCCTCGAGGGAGGCTTGGTGTTTCATCAGATTTCTGGGACAGGAAACAGTTAGAGTAGAAGGAAAGTTTAGCTCGGGCCTGACTGACATTCAATACCCTAGAAAACCTGCATTCAATCTTACAAAAATCAAACCACCTTCATCTGATTTGAAGCATAAACACACTCAGGAAGCCGAGAAACTTGTTTTTATCTCACTGCAGCATCCTAACCGCCGAAAAACTAGATTCTATGATTATATGTGATGCGATGGACATCATTAAATCATCCCGATCACTCACACATGAACACATGAGTCTGGTTTTCCATCTGAAATCACAGCCCAGCTGATATCTGCTCTTAAACAAACACACCGCTCTCTGTCTGTTTTCACAACCAAACCCCACGCTTCCCAAACACCATAACCATGACTGCAGTAATAACCATTTGTGAAAGTACAGAAACACGACTCTTTATAGTGTGCGCCATGTATTTGGACAGACAGATGAATGGTTCTGATGTCTGGTCTGGAGGTGGCTTTTGGACTGACAGGAACCAGAAACCCTGCAGAACCATCAGCACACACAGTATGACTGCAGCGATCATACTCACACACTTAGTGAGGGTTAGTGATCTGAACAAACCTCTAACTCTACATTATAAACTAGATTTTATATAGAGGTTGTTACAAAAAAAAAGGGTTAATAATTACACACACACACACACACACAAGAGAACTCCTGGATAGTGCAGCTGTAAAGGATCACTGCCCTCTAGTGCTCAAACACACTGTCTCACAGCTCTGTAGATTTATTCATGTGCTTTACTGTAATTACATAAAATCATATTCAAGCAACACAGAACAGGTGATTTGAGAATAGTTTATGTTTGGGTCATTCTAAAAAAAAAACCTGATACAAAATAGCTGAGAAAATGCAAATGAAGATCAATTTAGCTGCATTTGACTATTTTTCCCTCATACGTTTTAATGCACTGAAATTCAAAATGTGAACAGAGTCCTGTGGTCATATTTGGGCAGAGATTATACAAAAAGATATTAGGCTGTCGGATATTTTTCATTTGAAAATTTGACAGAAACATCTCTTTCTGATTAGTGTGACAATTGACACCAAATCATTGAAAAATGTTAATAACAATCATTTTCTAACAAGTACCTCTTGTTACAAATGCTTTCTTGTTTATTTTAGACCATAACATAAAATTAAACACCAACAACTTATGCTCATAACACATTTACATATGTTTTGGACTAACTACAATTTTGTTTATTTTATTTCGTTTAAAGACTGAGGACCAATAATTCATATTTCGTTATTTACAACCATAAAACAAATCCTTACCCGCCAACTAACAAAATACTTTTTAATACATCTTTAATATTGTTTGTTTTTAATTAAAATATATCGAATTTAATTTTTTTATTCTAATTAATATTTTTTTAATATATATATTCCAAAAATGATTTTCCTATTTTATTTACATCATTTAGATATTAATAAACAATACTTCAGTATATTTCTGTTGTTTTGTATTCATAAAAATATCTTTCGAAGCAACACTTACTTTCAACATCTCCTATTATTATCCAAGTTTAAATATGTTTTGTTGTAAAATTTTTGTTTGCTAATGTTTTAAATTTATTAAATCCACAACACGAGCATACAATACTTGCATTGGTTACTCTTATTTAGCCATAAAATCAATACTTAAAAGCAACACCATGAAAAGATTTATTATCTATATATATATAGATTTATATATTACCCATTTAAGTAATTTTGGGTTCAAATCCAAATCACTTAAGCACAAAATATCTCCAATCCTTATATAACACCTTTATATGTTAGTTTTTAATTATGAGTGCGCAGACATGGTTTGAGGCCGTTTGCCAGCGTAGTGTAGGCCCTGAAGGAGTTGAGGAATGCGGTGGTGTGAGGTGGGTGTAACCCCTCACGCAGGTGTGTATGAACCTTAGGTATTTGCGGGTGCCACGGTACCAAGGGTCACCCGACCTCTTGTGTAGAGGCGCGGACCAACAAGGGCGTTTCCCTCCCCTAGGCAACGTGATTTCATCACCTGCAGAGCCACATCTGACTCTCGCAGAGTCGGAGAATCACCTGACCTAGTGATAGCTTCACCCACACACACCCACCAACACACGACAACACATAGACTTCGTACTGACTGACAAAAAAATATTCAGTGCTTGCTTCACTTAGATTCATTGCTCCAATGAATATGTTCCTGACTGTTATCACTGGAAGCATGTGTCTTTCAAGACACAATGTTGCCCAGCAAGTCGGGTTCAAGTGGCACCATGTTTATTTTAGTATCGAGGTTACAAGTCTGAATTATGGTTCTGAAAATCTAACAAAAATACAAAATTCTATTTAGAAAAAACAAAATCCTAAAGATGACAAAAGCACATAAAAGGTAAAACAAAATAGTATAATTGAAATACTAGGATAGTGCTTACAGTGTTGATTAAACTTGTTATTTTTTTACTATTTTGTGAATTTCATCTAAATTTTTTTCTTGAAGTTCAGTAATGTCATTTTTTTTCAGGTTTAATTTTGTTATTTATTTTAGGCTGTAGTTATTTTAGTATGTCACGTTAAACTGTGTAGCTATCGCTAACTAAACCGAAAACTTTAGCTAAAACTAAGCAAAATCAATGAAATCATACATTGAAATAAAAATTAATATTTATATTAGATGACAAAAACTTAAGCATAAAGAAAATTACAAATGCATAAAATTACTAACTGAACTAAAAATAAAGGACCGAAATTAACTGAAAAACTACAAATACCTGAAAGACAAAAAGTGAAAATGAACTGAAAGACAAACTTTAGAACTATTTCGAAATATTTCAAAACTGAATAAAAATGACAAGAGCACATCACAAAATTACCAAAAAAAAGTTAGTATCACTGAATATATTATTATACTTTTACTAATATGGCTATTACTATTTTTCAATTTCATTTGAACTTTTCTTTAAGTTTTAGTAATATTGCTGTGTTCGTCATTTATTATGTTTTTAAATATGTGTATACAGTTTTTTAATTTTAAGTTTTAGTTGTAGTTACTTTAGTACATTGCGTTAAAGTAAAACTTGGCAATTAGCTGAAACAAAAGAGATTTTTTATTTTAATTTTAGTTCATTTAAAGTTTATTTTGGGTATTAGTTATTTTATTTCATTTTTTTTTTTTAGCTTTAGTTTACTATAATAATAATAACCCTAGTATGAACGAGTGGTACCGTCACAGCTCTGAATAAATGAAATGTTCCCTAAAGGGTTTGAACTCTCTGAACATGTTTTACGTTCACACACACACAGAACAATGAAGCCAGACTGATGAACATCAAACAGATTCTGCACTCTGCAGACAGACCATACGATAACGTGTTGTGTGTGTGTGTGTGTGTGTGTGGTGTGTGTTCATGTTTGGGCTTGTTGTCCGCCCGTCTTTGTGTCTCTAACACTTGATTTCATGCACTGGGGAAGACGAAACTGCAGCCGCTGCTCACAACAGCAGATGGCAAAATGATCACATAAACACACAGCATGTTCTCTTAAAACATACTTGACTTTAAAAATGCCCTATAATTATATCATTTAGTGAAAGTACTTCAAATCTTTAATATGTTGCTATTTCAGTGCTGCTTTCTTCTGAATTTGAGAGGTTTGAAGCCGCTATAGTCTGACAATCTGCAGGTTATGTGATTCTCAAAAAGCATTTGCTGTGTCTTGTTCACACCACTTCATTTCCCGCTGGACTAATCATGCTTTTATTTCAGGAGATTGCACAAAGTCAGCCAATCAGATTAGAGCTGGCAGGATGGAGAAGGTGTGTCTGTGAAGGGACTAACAGACTGCTAGCTAACATGTTCATAAAAAAAGTGGAAAATATCATTCACAATATTTCTGTTCCTTTAACTAGTGTTGTCATTGTTAAAACTAAAGACAAAACTATTAAAAACATTTTTGTTCTTTGAAATAAAATGAATATACATTTATAAATATTAGATGAAAAACTAAAAATGAAAATATAAGAAAAGATATATCATCATATAAGAAGAAAAAGAAAAGATAAGAAAATTAGTAATTGTTGTCTTGGCAGTTAACTGACATAAGTTTAAAGTGCTAAAACTACTAACTGAATAAACTAAAACTCAAACTTGTTTTTAACTATAAAACTAAATTCATAAATACAATTATTACAAAAATTAAGATAAATTAATTAACATTAAAATGAAGGACTTCTAGTGTTTAATAAATTCTAGAATATATTTTTTATGATTTTTTCTTTTTTTCTGATCACTGGCTACTTATATAAGATTATCAATTAGTATAATGTATGTACGGTAATATACACACACCACCACACACCGCCACACTATAGAATAATTGTACAGTCTGGATCACAAATAAATTAGTTCTAATTTTTTATGTTTTTTTAATGAATTAGAATTAAAATAAACTATAAACTTTTAATAATAAAATGTAGATTTTCTAGGTGTAATCTGTGCTCATAAACACAATGGCATATAAAGAGAACAGTCACACAGAATTATGAGAAAGGTCCAAGTTCATCACCTACAGCCCCTCACTGGTAAAAATGCATCTGTCCACTAGTTAGGGGTTAATAAAGAGAGTCTGAATGGGTCAGAATTAGACCAGAACCAGTGAGAGAAACACAGAAGTGACACAGAACACCCAGAGAGAGACAGATCCATTAACACTAAGCATGAGTTCAGCTCCAAGCATCAGTCACTGAAGATCTGAGGAGCGGAGACACGTCGTCACCTCACGACTAATGGCTTGAACAAATGTCAGAGGTCGAAGGTCACGGAGTCGTGTTCGTAAACAGAGAGCGGCTCGCTGATAGAGATCTGATTTATGAACAGTATAACCAGCCGAAGCTGTCAAAGTTAAAGCTGAAGAAACTATTTACTGTGCCGCTGGGATACGTCGCCTCTCTTATGACAGACCCGGATCTAACGCTTCTTCTGACACCGCACTGCAGATCTAGTTCTGGTCAGAGAAAAACCCCGGGGTCACTTTCAGTCCTCCATCACGGACAAATCTGAGTTTACCACTCTGGATGGGGTAAATATGAGGCGTGGGAACTGTACAGAAACACATGGAGGACGTGAACTTTGTGTTTCTGCGAGGTGTTAGAGCAAAGTACACTATCTTCAAAAGAAATGAATACTTTCATTAAGCAGGGATGCATTATAAACTGATCAGAAGTCACAGTAAAGACATTTCTAATGTTATTAAAGATCTTTGTTTTAAATAAATGATGTTCTTTTGAACTTTCTATTCATCAAAGAGTCCTGTTTCCACAAAAATAGAAGCAGCACAACTGTTTTCAACATTGATGATAATCAGAAATGTTTCTTGTGCAGCAAATCAGCATATCAGAATGATTTCTGAAGGATCATGTGACACTGAAGACTGGAGTAATGATGCTGAAAATTCAGCTTTGATCACAGAAATAAATTACATTTTAAAATACATTAAAATAGGAAACAGTTATTTTAAATTGTAATAATATTTCACAATTTTACTGCATTTTTCATCAAATAAATGCAGCCTTGGTGAGCAGAAGAGACTTCTTTCAAAAACGTTTAAAAATCTTACCGACCCCTAAATTTTGAACAGTAGTTTATATATAGTGTTAAGATGGAGATATTAAATTCATAACATAATCAGTAAAATTATTGTCATTGATTACTATTATATAGTTATAGTTATTCTCTGAAAAAAATTTAATTTAAGTGATTAAAATTACGGACTGAAACATTTGAAAAAATATTAGGAAAAATTATGAAAAAAAGAGAAAAATAGTATTGTGTAGTATAATATGCAATAATAACAAATACATTGTGATTTTTTTTTTAAATTTGATAATAATAAAAAAAAAGTCTTATTGTGTACATTGTTCTAAATATAAAAAATATTCTGGAAGTATTTCTAGAGAAAATGCAACAAAGACGTAACAAATGCTGTGTGGATGATGAAAAAAATTATCAATATTATCGTAGCTCATGTTTCATATTCAAATCGAATTTCTGATGTATAAGAAAAAATAATTTCCTGTTGAATATTCTGTTTCACTCAAATCAAATCCAATTTTGAAGTCTATCAGTCTGTAAGTTCTGACTGATTTAGTTTTAATGGCTTTAATGACCTTTAACTCTCACAGATGGAGGTTCTTGAGCAGCTTCTGGTGAAACAGAGACGGGACGTCCAGAGAGAAAAACAGACCCCATTAACCCCGTCACAGAGTCCAGTGTCAGAGTGATTAGTCAAGCGCTGCTTAAGAGGCTGGTGTTTTCTCTCGCCCACACACACACACAACACACACCCACACCACACTCACGCACTCACACACATCACACACACACACACACCTCACCATCACACACTTCACTCCTCACTCACTTCACACACTATCCCATCACGTCACGTCATTTCATTAACACCCCTCACACACACCCCACTCTCTCACACACACTCACACACACACGCACTCTCTCACACACACACACACACACACACACACACACACACCCACTCACTCACTCACTCACACACACTCACACACACACTCACTCCACACACCACTCACGTCACTCCCTCACTCACTCATCACTCACACACACTCACACACACACTCACTCTCTCACACACACACACACACCACACACACACACACACACACACACACACACACACACACACACACACACACACACACACACACACACACACACACACGACACTCACACACACCAACACCTCACCTCTCACAAACACACACACACCCAACACACACACACACTCCCTCACGTCACAGCCACTCAAACAACAACACACACTCACACTCACACACACAACACTGTCTCTCACACACACACACACACACACACACAAAGCTCTTATTTATTGCTGCATTTTGCCAAGCAAAGACAAAAGGGGGAAAAAACAACAAGACTTGATACTGTATATGATGGTGAATGTCATAATAACACTTTACATATAATATAATATAATTTTACCTATAATAACAGCCTTACCTATTATTAAAAGTCTCTTTGAGCCAAATTCGCTGTACTTCAACAAATCAATCTGTGTCAGCACACTGAAGGTGAAAATGTCTCACACGACACAATAACAGCCAATCAGAACATCCAACCTGTCACTAAATGGTGTCAATACAGGTCTCAACCTCGTTATCTACTAACAAAACACATTTACTGTAACACACCCACAAAAACAACACTAACCACATCACAAACACTGAGAAAAGAGTCGACCTGGAGCCAAACGTGTCCACCTCAGCTGTGTGGGTGTGCTGTGAGTTGATATGAACACACACACACACACACACACCACTCTCACTCTCTCACACACACACACATACACACACACAGCCTCCAGGAGTGGAAGAGGAGATGAGATTAGGTGCTACACATCTCAAGACAAAAAGAGAGTTCCGTTTTGACGAATTTCCTCCCACACATTCCAGTTGTTTCCTTCAAGTTTCCTTGAATTCAAGCATGTTCCTGGTGAACCAGAACCCCTCAGATACACACCCATGCCACAAACAGCATGGCTTTCAGCTTTGATGCTGGAACAGTAACAATGAGACATATTCCACACACACACACACACACACAGATACATACACCAAACCATGTAGAAACAGAATGAAAGCCGTGAAACCAAACACTGACCGGACGTGATGTCATTCACAGTTACAACAGGGGCTGTTGATCTGGTGCTTCTGTGTGTGTGTGTGTGTGTGTGTGTGTTGAAGACGCTTGGGTAATTGCATAAGAGGTTGTTAATAAGAGGTTGTTTCTTAATCCAAACAGGCTGACGTCAAAAGATTTACGTTAAAAAATGATCACATTCTGTCTTTTAAAATGATAAAACATCTTGCAAAATGATCAACTTCAGCTTTAAAAAAAAGAAAGAAGATATATATATAGATATAGATAGATATTTACAGTTGAAGTCAAACTTTCATATACACCTTGCGGAATCTGCAAAATGTTAATTATTTGACCAAAATAAGAGGTTATACAAAATGCATGTTATTTTTTTATTTTGTACTGACCTGAATAAGATATTTCACTTAAAAGATGTCTACATATAGTCCACAAGAAATAAATAGCTGAAATTATTAAAATAACCCCGTTCAAAAGTTTGGGAACCCTTGGTTCTTAATACTGTTTGTCACCTGCAAGCAATCACGCTTGGGTTTTGTTTGTTTAGTGTAGTCGTTTCGAGTCCTTTTTGTGGCTGAACAGTTAAACTGTCTGCTGTTCTTCAGAAAAATCCTTCAGGTCCCACTAATTCTTTGGTTTTCCACACATTTTTTCATTTTAACCCTTTCCACAATGACGGTATTGATTTTGAATCCATCCGTTTACACTGACCGACACTGAGACACATTGCAACTAGTACAGAGTTCAAACCCTCCTCTGATGCTCCAGAAGGCAAACCATGCTTAAGAGCCATTTTACGGGGGTGTGCACATTTTTCTTATTTTTGTCGAAATATCATATTGTTTTCCTTTGTAACTGCCAAAGCGGAATGAAGATGTTTCCAAGACAAAATAGATGACAGGTACCCTGATCTGCAAATTTCAAAAGGTTTCACACCCAAGCTCTTAATGCGTCGTTTTTCCTTTTGGAGCATCATTGAGCGTTGAACCTTTTGTCATGTCAAATACACGACTGTTTAATACATATATATTTGAGTAATGTATTTATGTCTCGGTATAATGAATTTAATTGTTTACTTATATAGACTGCTTGGTATGTTAGATTTACCATTCTGAATAATAATAATATAATACAAATAAATAAATATAAATAAGTACATACATGCATTTATTTTTATTACATGTTCAAATTTCTGACTCTTGAAAACGGCACAAAATTCAGTCAGATTGGAGCTTTTGATCAGATTTAGTCATTTAATGATTGCCATCTTTGTGTAACCTTCATTAGCAAGTCAATAAACAGTCCATGAGCAGTTTGAGACTGGAACCTAAATTCAACAGGGTTTTTCCACAATGATAGAGCTGATAGAGATAGAGAGTTTGCAAAAAAGACATTTAAAAAGAAATCGCACATGAGGTCTTGATAGTGTAAAGTAGCATAATTGTCATTGTTTTACAGCTGAACCTGGTGAAGTCTGAGTTCTTACCGACAGACGGTGCCCTCCGGTGGTGTGGAGGACATTCCAGCGTTCCCTGCTGTGTGCGGCCAAACATAGCCGAGTAAACCGCGATTTGCATCCCTGTCTTACAGCCCAACCGCAAGCGCTCGCCTTCACACACCACTTTACTCTTATACTCACCTACAGAGAGAAAACACACAGTCATAGCAAAACACTATTCATGACTCGTTTTACTTTTAAAATACATTAAATAAACAGTTCATTTAAATTGTAATAATATTTCACAAAATTATTGTTTTAATAAAAAAATTTACTGCATATTTTTTATCAAAAAAGTTTGGAATCATAAAGATTTTAGTTGTTTTTGAAAGACCCTTAATGCCACTAAAGCCTGCAATTTATTGAATCACTGGTTTTCCGTATTTTGTAATCAATACTATCTTCTTGGCTAACGTAATTTGATGCATTTATATGCGAAACAGCTTATAATGAAAAATACCTATGCTGGACCCGGGTTATTATAGTGAGCTAAACATTAACTGAAATAAAATATTAAAAATACTTACCTTTAATTTTAGTCATGTTCATTAACTTTATGTATTAAAATAGCTAAAACTGAAAAAAGCCATATAGTCATAATTTAATTTGTTTTTACAAAGCTTAATAGAAATATTTAACAAACATATATAAAAAATGACTAAAATTTAAAATCTTAAATAAAAAATAAATATTAACATAAAATAAAAAACAATAACTACGTAAAATTAACCAAACTGGGTGGGGGAAAAAAAAACTATAGTCATATAAAAAACAACAATAATGAATAAAAATGAGAAAAGCACACACCAAAATTAATAAAATGAAAATGGAAAACCATTCAAAATGTCTTTTTTATAAAACATAATAGTATTTAGGTTATACTAAAACAACACTGGGCAGAACTTCTTATCCATTTTATCATGAATAATATGGTGACATCAGCCAAAAGGAACATGTTTTAAAGGGGTCATATGATGCAAATTAAAAATTTTCCTTTCTCTTTGGAGTTACAAGCTCTTGGTGCATAAAGAAAATCTGCAAAGTTGCAAAGACTAAAGTCTCAAAAAAAAAGATATTCTTTATCAAAGTTAAAACTCTGCCACACCCCCCTAAAACTGCTCGTTCTAACACACCCCCACATGTCTACCTCATTATGTGGGAAGATTTGAATAACGCCGCCCAAATGTTCACGCAAAGAAAGAAGGCTTAACTTTTATTCTCGCTGTAGTATTGTTGCCGCCGCCATGTCGTGAAGATGCTGTGTTTTGTTGTGAAAGCGAAACTACTTTGTTTGGTCTTCCAAAAGAGGCGATATCTGCTTTGTCATGCCTAGAGCTGATCCATGCTGTTCGCTGAGGAAATACTTCAACTTCGCTCTGTTGATCGCCGGATCGGCTTTCACCGGGGATGAAGCGGAGTCCAGCCCGGGATCATCACATGTGGTTGCCGCAAGCCCACCGGCCTCTGCTACTCTAAGCACTCCGGGTGTTTTGTTGTGAATTACTTTGTTTGGTCTTCCAAAAGAGGACACGACTACTAATCAGTGGTTAAGTTGTATTTACAGCACTGTCACAGAACATTTTAACCCAAATATTCAGGTGTGTGCAGACCATTTTATGGAGGACTGTTTCCTGATCCTGGTAAGTAGACTACAATGCCGGCTGGTCTGACTCACAGACTGCAAGTACGTTACGTTTTTTATATTTAAAGAATTTGCCACTGACGTTTCAAACGTGAGTTTTGAGCAGTGTAGTAGCCCTTGTTGTTTGTCATTTCTCTGATCACAAATGCAGACATGGTTTTATGTTACGCTCCGGCCTGACAGGGCATCATCACAGTATGTGAGGGGCGTAACATTTCCTTCACATGCTTGAGGTATTCGGCCAATTATAATGCACTGGATAGCTGGCCAATCAGTGTGCACCTCGCTTTTTCAGACCGATGACTTTCGTAAAAATCAACGTGTTTCAGAAAGGAGGGGCATAGAGTAGAAACAATAATGTAAAGTATGTGGAAAAAAATGTTTTTTTTTTTAACCATAAACACATTGCATTACACCAAATAAACAAAATAATGTTCGTTTTAGCAACATCATATTACCCCTTTAAAGCAAATAAAGTCATTGTCATTTGACTGACTTCAAACCGAGCCCATCTGTGCATCTGTAGAGCTTTAACAGACACAGTGACCCGTAACTGAAGTGCAGAGCTTTGAGAGGAAGGAGAAGTGGACCAGATTTTCTCTGCTCAGCTACCAGAACACATGATCTGTGTGTGTGTGTGTGGGTGTGGAGACGCACTCGGCCTGCACTATGTACCGCACACTGAGTATTTGCTGACGGTGGGACCGGGGCCTGTCCAAACAAACGACTGTTGACAAGAACATGACATCTCCTCCTGTCCTCACATTCATCCAGCATCTTCTGCAGAGAGACAGACAGATCCATACAGACAGACAGACAGATCCAGACAGACAGATTCATACAGACAGACAGACAGACAGACAGATCCAGACAGACAGATCCATACAGACAGACCGAGTCCCACCGACCGATCCATACAACAGACGACGATCCAACAGACAGATCCATACAGACAGACAGACGACAGATCCAGACAGACAGATCCATACAGACAGACAGACAGACAGACAGAATGCTTTCATTTAGGTACATGCATTCCATGGCTTTCATTTTTCCCGCAGTAGATTCCTTCCCTCCGGGCATAAAAACACACAGACTGTAATTTTACTCCGGCACACAGTGCAGTACATGTGTGTGTTTATAGCGTGTGTTTATAGTGTGTGGTTTTAGCGAGTGTGCAAGCGTAAATCACGCGTGTGTGTGCTGTCAGAGACGCTGCAGTTCAAAAGAGCTACTGCCACGTAAATCAGAGTCACACACACCTTCATCAGCTATGTTTGGATATTAAACACATTTAATGCACAAAATACAGCCTTATTATTAATATACTGTGCCATACACATAGAGTGAAATATCTGAAGAACTTTCATATGTTTCATAAGAAACCCTTTTACTTCTTTAATTTTATGTATTTTTGTATGACACAAAAATATTCTACAAGAAAAAAAATGTAGGTCAGAACTTTCATTCATCTGGAATCAGTGTTGTTACTGGTAATTAAAGCTAAAATTAAAAACCATTTTCATTCATTGAAATAAAAGTAAAATTAGATAAAATTATTCATATTTGATGAAAAACTTAAACTTAAAAAAAGTACATGAATATAAGAAATGTTGCAATTGAAATAAAATAAATGTAAGTTTTACTTAAGTTACCAAAACTAAAACTGAAATGAAAAATAAATTAAAGCCAAATAGAAATGTTAAAAAACAAAAAGTAATAAAAATGACAAAAGCACAAAACAAAATTACAAAATTTTTAAAACTGAAATAAAAAATGAAAGCTAAACAGAAATATTAAAAAACAAACAGACAAAAAAACAAAATGGAAATTAAAAACTGAAATAAAAAAATTATAAAAAACATACAAAGACATTAAAAAAACAAAACTATAAACATAAATAGAAATCTAAATATTAAAAAGTATAAAGGACAAAATAATGTAACAAAATTACTAACCTTAAAACTGAAATAAAGAAATACATTTATAATAAATAGAAATGTGAAAAAAATAAGAGAATAACAAAAGCACATAATAAAATTACAATCCTTAAAATTTTAAATACAAATTTCAGATAAATAGAAATACTGAAAAAAGGCGACAAAAGCGCAAAACGAAATTACTAACCATAAAAACTGAAATAAAAATTAAAGCTAAAAGCCTTAGCTTTAAAAACAAAAAAACAATAACATAACATTACTAAAACATGAACTAAAATTAATATGAAAACTAAAATATAAAAAAAGAAATATTCATAAATAGTATAACAGTATATAAATGATAGTAAATTAACACTGGAATTGACTGGATGGTGTAAAGATTGAATTTCTCTATTTCTCTTATCAATATTTACCTGCAAGGATGTGGACACATGACAGGAAGTGATGTCATGCACTGAGCGTGGTCCAGCACTGCTATAAGGGTTTGGGCACTGAGGTGAGTGGGCGGGGTCTGTTCTGCCGTAGAAAGCTGATTGGACGGTGATGGAGGTTCTGGGCGGGCAACGAACAGTCAGGAATTCTCCGTCACACGCCTGTTCAGTGTAATTCCTCAGAACACGCGTCAGATAACCTTCCACAGAAAGAAAAACACACATCCAGAAGATAATCCATCCACAGACATCAGCATCTTCTCACAAATCTCATTGGCAAATTCTGAAGAAAACTGCCCATCAATGATATGTGTTGCTATGTGGTTGCTAAGGTGTATATTATTAAATGGTTTAATATGAGAAAAAAACAGCACGGTTGAATGTTTGCTTTCACTTTCTGTTTATGCAGCTGTGTTTTATCCTGACAGTTCAACTCCACAGCGGAAAGAGGCGATTCACACACACGTTTCCGTGCTGAGTGAGTGATGTCAGCTCTGTTTGCCACTCATACGTAAACACCCCATATCCCACACACTTCACACCAATCCCTACACATGAGCCCTCAATATACACACAACCAGCCCAGACCTGTAGTGATCGGACCACCAGCTCTAAACCTCCACACACAGAGATATCAAAATGAGGACATACTATAGACTTCTATATAAATCTAAAATAATGTTTTATATAAGCACGAAACATATTAGGGGTGATTTATGAAGTGATTTTTTATTTTTTTACCTATGTAAAGTAAAAATGATTTAGTAAGAAAGAACTATTTATATACAATTTTATTCTGTTATTTTGTTTTTATGAATGATGCCTGATGTGTGGATGGATAAGTCACCTTTTTAAGTAAATTTAATACATAATAATAAAAAAACACACACCTGTGCAAAAGTTTGGGGTCAGTAAGATTTTTTATGTTTTTGAAAGTCTCTTTTGCTTAACAAGGCTGCATTTGTTTGATAAAAAATACAAGCAAAATATTTTTACAATGTACATACCGTTTCTATTTGAATGTATTTTAAAATATAATTTATTTCTGTTATGCACAGCTGAATTTTCAGCATCATTACTCCAGTCTTCAGTGTCACGTGCTTTGCTGCTGTGAGTTTATAGCTCACAATTCAGTTGCAAGATATAAATTCATAATCACAAGATAAAACTTGCAATTATGTTTTTTTCTCAGAACTGCAAATTTACATCTTGAAATTAGAGCAGCCGATGCGCGTGCGCAGTCATAAGCGCGTTGGAACTACAAATGCGCATTGGCTGGTCTAGCCTGAAAAATAAGCTTTTTAAACGCTATTTGAGCATAAGAAACAACATTCACGGGGCAGTTCATTTCAGATTTTGTTGCTGAATATGTCATTTAATATTAATTGCGGTTTACGAGCATTTTGAGCTGTCAGGTTCCCGCTCTCATTTAGATGCTTGGTCTTGTTTGAGCTGCCTGGAGGCGTTGCAAATATGGCGCCGAGTGAACGAACTTCCTTGAAAGGGACTTTGTTGCAATTCCCAGAAAAAAAGTGTGAATTGTGAGAAAACAAGTTTGTTTCCAACACGGAATCAGGTAATTGCAAGTTTATTTCTCACAATTTTTTTCTCAGAAATGTGAGATATATATTGTGGGAAAAAGTCAGAATCGCATGAAATATGAACTCACAATTCTAACTGCATCATATGATGTCAGAGTGATAAAGTCCACCCAAAAAATGAATTGTGTTCATCTCAAACAGAGATGCTAATCATAAATGTGAGCTTAAGATGAAAAAGTGTTTTGAAAAGCACAATAGCATTACAATATATATTGAAAATAGTGCAAATAAACATGGTCAGCATGGTGATATAATCGGCCTCAGATAAATGTCACACAAAGCTACTCAAATGCATTCATAACGAATGAATGAATAATGAAATAATCATGTAATACAGAAGGCCTGTTCTCCTGCTCATGAAAGGAATGCTGTACAATCCACCCGGGATTCCTCCGAGAGCTTTAGGCTTTCCGAACACAATCCCTCCTGCTATTGTTCTCGGACAGAAGCCAACATTCCAGCCTCTGATTGACAGCTCCTTTCACCAATCACGACTCAAACGACAGACAACACCTGCGTGGGATCTCCAATCAGAGGCCAGCGGACACACCAATACGAAGCGCTCTAAAGCAGCTCAGGCGGAGGTTTACCTGAAGACGAGAATAAAACCAGGTCAAAACAGACAGACAGAGCCACTGCTGCAGGGATCATATCATATCAATGTGGAGAGAGTGTGTTTGAAACGGCATACTCAATGAATTAAACAACATTTATGATCATTAAATATTACGGTTTGAAATGTTTAGCATGGCACATCCTATTAATATAGTTTATAATGCATTGCAGTAAAACATAGTATTCCATTCGGAAAACTGGAATGGAATGGAATACTAGTGTTGCTTGCATTGAAAAGTGTACAATACATAGCTTTTATTTAATATTTTTAATTTAGGCTTTAGCAATTTTGTGGTGCTTTTGTCATTTTTTAGCTGTAATTTATATTTATATAATTTTAGTAATTTATATAACATATTTTATTACACTTAGTTACCAAGGGAATTTTTAAAAAAGTTTTTGTGTTAGTTTGAATATCACAATTCAGACTTATTATTTTTTAAATTCACAATGGCAAGAAATAGCATAGTATACTTATTAATATTTTGAAATAGCTTTTATTTTTATATTTATAACATTTTCAGTTGACATTTGTTTTAGCATTTTTGTTGTGCTTTTATTGCTTTTTGTTTTTTATATTTCTATTTAGCTTTCATTTCTATTTATTTCCGTTTATATTGAATAATTTTAGTATTTTGATGTAAACTTATTTTATTTCACTTAGTTGCAAAGGCTACTAATTTCATTAGGTCTACGTTGTTCAAGATGAGTTTTTTTCCATCTAATATTCGTATTTCATTTTATTTAAGCATTATTTTAGTTAACGCAAATGATATTTAATAGTTCACCATAGTTACCAATAACAACACAGATACCACCGTGGAACCCAGTTATTATAATAATTTAGTTGTTGTTCAACTTTTTTAAATAATTGCATTTAATCCAAATTTTGTAATTCATGTCAAACAAAGAGTCAAGAGGACGTTACAAATCACAGTGGAAGCGGATCTAGGTCAAGTTGAGAGCATTGCATTGTGGGATACAGGGCTACACGTTGTATACGGCAAATGTTGGCAAATGAAGCATGCATATGAAATACTGCAAAAATAGTATGAAAAGCGGGGAAAGCTGCAGAGCAGAGCCTAAAAAGGGGATGAAGTGGAAAAAGTGGAAGTGACAAGTCATGTGCTCAATCATGTGATCATCTGAGGGGGTAAAAAGGGGTAATTTACTGCCTTTCCAGTGCCCTAAAACACAGGAGCTGGATGAGAGACGGCCAGTAAGAAAAGACAGAAAACAGGTTGTGTGTGTGTTAGTTGTGCTGGAGTTTCCCCTCTGTTTAAATGATGCTGCGTTGTGATTGGTGGAGAGAGATGACGGCTGAATTCCATACGGCTGAATTCCATACGTCTGCAGAGTAACGTGAAGCAAAACACAATAAACACAGCAACACAATGCACCGCACCATGCGCACACCACACCTCACCCACATCCGCGGTCTGTCTGTCGCTGTTCGTGTATTGTGAAAAGGTGAACTGTGTGTGTGTGTCTTCCAGCATATTTCATTCTCTGAACATTTAACATTCCCCAGGAGCGGAAACTACAATCAGAATCCCACCATATAAACAAAGGTTTGGGGTCAGTAAGATTTTTTTGTAATGATTTTGAAAAATAGTGTCACCAAGGCGGCATTTATTTGATCATCAAGTACATTAAAACAGTAATATTGTGAAATATTATTACAATTAAAAATTACTGTTCTCTATTTGAATATATTGTAAAATGTAATTTATTGCAGTGATGCAAAGCTGAATTTTCAGCATCATTACTCCAGTCTTCAGTGTCACATGATCCTTCAGAAATCATTCTGATATGCTGATTTGATGCTCAAGAAACATTTATTATTCTTATTAATGTTGACAACAGTTGTGCTGCTTCTTTTTCAGGATTCTTTGATGAATAGAAAGTTATAAAACAGCATTTATTTGAAGTACAAAGCTTTTGTAACATTTAGATAAATTCTTATCCTTACTGAATGAAAGGATTCATTTATTTTGAACAGAAATGTATACATTTATTAAAAAACAACATGCATTGTTCATAATCTAATAAAGAGAATATTTTGCCCTCTTAAATAAAAATGTTTTCTGAAAGTCTGATTAAATAATGAGTGAAGAAAAAATTGTTGAATTAGCACGGTGCACATAATGTGCCAAAAGCCGAAGTGGTGCGGCTAATCATTTTTAGTCCTCAGAAAGTCTTTAGCTTTGACTCACTGGAGCGGCACTAAAGCGCCTCTACTACCGCCGGTGATGTTTTTGGAAAATTATAGAGTGGAGTTTAACACGAGAGAGCAGATATTGAGGAGGAATGCCCTCAAAACCCGAATGCAGCTGTGAGGAGAAGCTCTCCAGCCATCAGGAAGCTCAAACACACCCTAAACCACACAGCAAACGCTGAAATAGATGAACAGCGGTCACATCAAAGCTCAAAATAAGATGATTTCGTTTAAAAACTCGGGATGACCTCACGTGACCTCAGAGAACAGGAAACACACTACAGTGTGTGTGTGTGTGTGTGTGTCAACATGGCACTACAATAGAGATTAGTAGCTGCTAATAAATTAAACACGGATCAGCTGAAGGAGCTTAGATTAGATATTAGTGTTTTCAAGGAATAGTTCACCCAAAAATAATGTCAAAATTCTGTTATTGATTCACTATACTGTTTCAAACCTTATTTTCTTCCCTGCAAGAACTGTCATGCAGCAGTGAGTAAATGATGATTTGTATTTTATCATTAAAAGGACAGTACCTTAAAGGGACAGTACACCCAAAAATTGTAATTCTGTCGTCATTTATGTTGATTATGTCTTTCCAAAGCTGTTTTGAAGATGAAGAACCAAACAGAATGTTTGTAACTATACTGAACCAACACAATATCAACATTCTTTAAAATATTGTTTATGAAATGATTTCTCTCATTCGTTTGATTTGGTGTTCAGCAGAATAACATACACCAGAAAGCCCCAAAACAGGTTGTTCCTGTAGTTTTAGTGATACACATGTACCTTTTACATTTGTGACGTCATAACGGCAATGATTTCTGAACAAACTATTTTTGCTGTGTCATTTAATCATCTGGCTGAACTGGAGAGAAAAATGTGTGAAATAAAAATCGAAGACCCAAAAAGATCTTAAACACACAAAACAAATCCATACGAATGGAATGGTTTAATCCAAGGCTTGTGAAGAGATAAAATGGCTTTATATGATGGACTGATTTAATTTAGGCTTTTATTTATTTTTTATTTTTGTTTTTACATCTAACAATGATTGATCACCCATACATAGCCTACACATATGGCACACACGGAAGTGATCTATATATGTGTGCGTACTGTATACGTGAATAAAAGTCTAAATTAAATATTTAAATAGAGAGACAAAAAGGCTTAGGTTTCATTAAAAATATCTTAATTTTGTTTAGAAGATTAACAAAAGTCAAACAGGTTTGGAATGACATGAGGGTCTGAATTATTGCAGCAATTTCAACTTTGTGTGTACGTCCCCCTTAAGAATAGAAAATACTAAGCAGTTGAGTTTTTGTATGGGCAGATATAATGCAGTAAATCTTAACAACACAAATAATAAACAGGGTCATAAAGTTATAAGTGAAAAAGCGGCGATTTTCGGACTACTTTAAGAGTGTTTTTAAGGAGCAGTATTGATCAGTCTCCACAAAACTCCTTGGTCCCTTTCAGGTCGGTCACTCTCGGACGTCACTCTGAGGACCGAACGAAAATGGGATCATCGCTTAGAGACCATCTACTTCGAGTAACACTAAACAGCCCATGCACATTTGGCATCGATTATTGCCTCCCGCTTCTTCTGATCCACAGTCGTGAGTATAGTAGGCAGTGCCAGGTGGCAGCGCATATTTCGTCTTTTTGCTGTCGGAGCAGCGAGATCAACAATCGTCTGCTCCTGACTACTCTACTGAGAGTAGAAGATTGAACGAGTTCAGCGTGCTCTTGGAGAGCTCTTCATGTTGGCATTACGGCGCTTCAGCGGTGGTGGTTTCGAGTGGGTTGCACACATCAGGCTGCTTTACCCCCTGTTTGTGTTGCAGATGATCTTCTCCCCTGTGCGCCTCAGCACGATAAAATAGCTTTTTCCCTAAAAGAGCAATTTTGGGTGCGTTTTTTAAAGACGACGTTGCTTGGCAAATTTGACGTTACGTCTTTGTAAAGACGATGGGGGTCTTGCTATAGACAACGTATCACCCGGGAGTTCTGGATGCTGTCGTTACCTGGCGCTGGGTGATGGTCACGATCTCTGCCTCTCGTGCCTGGGCATGAAGCATGCTGAGGTGGTTTTCGTGGATGACTCATGCTCCCATTTCGGGGGTATGACCATCTCTGAGTTGCGGACCGGACTCCGTTACCTACAAAGGGGCAGAGTGCCCGTGCCACTGCCCAGATCTAGCGTTCCCTCTGGTGGCAGCCGGGGGCGACCTTCTTCTAGCGGTGGGCGGACTGGCCTTACGGTCACGGTGAGGAATTCCCCCAAGAGAGAAAGGGGATGCCCAAGCCCACCGGCACTTCGAAACAGCGGAGCTCTCAGGAAGAGCGGGCTGGACCTTCCGGGGGTACCACCTGTTTCTTCCGAGGCTCTCCCCGACGATCGGATGTTGGTTGCAGCATCGGAGGGTGAGCCAGTGCTTTCTGGAGAGGAAGATTCGGCTGTGCTGCTGCTCTCTGGGACTGTAGCAATGCCTGAATTGGATCCGGAAATAATGGTTATGCTTTCCCGGGCCACCGTAGGGGTAGGTCTCGAGTGAAGACTTTCACCGTGTCCCGAGGCCTCAAGGTTGCACGATTGGTTCTCGTGGTGGTCCGCGCTGGTTCTCAGCGCCCCGCCTCGGTGCCGTTCTTCCCGGAGGTGCATGATGAGATAGCTGGGTCATGGACGGCACCTTTTACTGCCAGAAACTGATTTGCTGAATCCTCCTCCCTCACCACCCTCGATGTGGGGCAGCTAGGGGGTTACAAGGGTCCCCCGGTGGAGTGGTCGGTTGCGATGCATTTGTGTCCTAATACCGCCTCCAACCGTCAGGGAGAACCGTGCCTCCCCTCCCGAGTCTGCAGGTACTCGACTGGCCAGCGATGCCTAAACAACCGGTGGAGAAGCTGCCTCCGCCTTACACGCTACGGCGTAATTGCAGTGCACCAGGCCAAGGCACTGGGGGGGGGGGGGGGGAGGGACTTGCACGAGGGTGGTCCGGACCCGGAAGTTCAGAGAGAACTCCGCACCGCGGCGGACCCCGCGCCACGAGCGACGAAGGTTACGGCGCTGTCTCTGGGTCGTGCGATGTCCACTATGGTGGTCCGGGAGTGCCATTTCTGGTTGTGACTGGCTGACATGCGCGAGACGAACGAGACACGTTTCTTGAACGCCCCCGTGTCCCAGGCTGGCCTTTCGGGTGACACGGTGGAGAGCTTGCCCAGCGGTTCTCCGCTGACCAGAGCGGACTGAGGCCATCAGGTACATCCTGCAGCGTGCAGCTGCTGCTGTCGTCGAGGGCGGCCCCCCTGCCACCGCCAGACAAGAGCAGAGCTCCTGCGGCCTCCGGCAAAGCTGTGCCGTGGAGCCAGTCGCAGGGCAGCCTCCCCGCCCGTCCAGGCCCCCGCCAAACCTGTTGGCAAGCGAGAGAGCAAGAGGCCCGGGGATGGGCGACCCAGAGGTGGAGGGACGTGCTCTTCAGGAGATGGTAAGCACACCACTCCCTCCCCCGGAGGAGGGCCGGGCGGAGAATCTTTTTCCACCAATGAGCTCTCGGTTGGTGGTACCAAAAGCAAATTCTCGACAAAGAGCGATTCCTCTATTTTTTGGGTCCCCAGAAGGGACGGGGGGTTGATGACGATCTAGTGCGTATCACACTCACCCTCCTCTCTCGTCAGTGAGCAGCATTGGGCGGATCGGAAGGACGAACCAACGGACTACCCACGCAACCTCTGCTCAAACGCAGGTCAGTGTTACACAAACCCAGACCCCGCCTCGGACCGGCAAAGAGACACCCGGGCCGGGTCCCTGCGTTCTTCACGCTGCCGCCGCTGCGGGTACGCCTGTAGTTCCGTTGATGCCACTTGTGTGGTGTCTGGGAGCCTGGCTTGAGCTACCCAGCCCGTCTCGATGGCTCCTTCGAACCGTCAGGCTCGGCTATGCGATTCAGTCGCCCGGCGTCCCCCCCCCCCAAGTTCAGTGGCATCAGCTTCACAACAGTGAATGCGGCCGATGGTCCTGTCTTGCAGGCAGAGGTCGCAGTCCTACTGGCGAAGGATGCAATAGAGCCGGTCCCTCCAGCCGATATGAAGACGGTGTTTTACAGCCCTTACTTCATTGTACCCTAGAAAGGCGGTGGGTTACGACCGATCTTGTCTTGAACCGGGCCCTTCACCGGTTTCCGTTCAAGATGTTGACGCAGGAACGGATCTTCGGGTGCCTCCGTCCCCGAGATTGGTTTGCAGCGGTCGACCTGAAGGAAGCGTACTTCATGTGTCGACCCTTCCGCACAAACAGACCATTGCTGTGGTTCGCGTCCGAAGAACGAGCATATCAGTACGAGGTCCTTCCCTCCGGGCTTCCCCTGTTTGGCCCCCCCCCCCCCGTGTCTTCACGGAAGTTGCGGAGGTACCCCTTGTTCCCCTGAGAGAACAGAGAATTCACATTCTCAACTACCTCGACAAAGCAGTCTCAGGATCAGTTGTGCAAACACAGGGACTTGGTGCTCTCACACCTCAGCCTGTTGGGCCTTTGGGTCAACTTGGAAAAGAGCAAACTCTCCCCGATGCCGAGGATCTCTTTTCCATTATGGAGGGGACTCGGTAAGACAGGATGGCGGTCCCCACGAAACAGTTTTAGAGGCTCCTGGGGCATATGGCATCCGCAGTCGCTGTCACGCCGCTCGGGTTGCTTCATATGAGACCGCTTCTGCATTGGCTCCATGGCCGAGTCCCGAGGTGGTCGTGGCAACGCGGCACCTTCCGGGTCCAATTTACACCGGCCTGCCGCCAAACCTTCAACCCGTGGTCAGACCTTGCGTTCCTCCTGGCAGGAATGCCCCTGGAGCAGGTCTCCATTATTCTGTGGTTTGCACGGATGCCTCAACCACCGGCTGGGGGGCCACGTACAACGGGCTTGCAGTGTCAGGGGTTTGGACGGGGCCCCAACTGCACTGGCTGCCTCGAGTTGCTGGCAGTGCACCTTGCCTGGGGTCGTCTCAAAGGGCGCTTACGAGGCAATCATGTACTAGTCCACACGGACAACACAGCAACCGTTGCGTACATCAACCGACAAGGTAGTCTGCACTAAATCCCGTCGCTTGTCGCAACTCGCCCGCCATCTCCTCCTCTGGAGTCAGTAGCATCTGAGGTCGCTTCGTGCTGTTTACATTCCTGGGCTGCTCAACCGGGCAACCGACAAGCTGTCTCAAGCTGCGCTTCTGGGAGAATGGCGACTCCATCCCCATACAGTCCAGCTGGTTTGGGGACGTTTCAGAGCCGCTCAGGTAAACCTGTTTGCCTCTCCAGAAACCTCTCACTGCCAGTTGTTCTTCGCCCTGACCGAGGGAACACTCGTCACGGACGCTCTGGCACACAGCTGGCTGCGGGGCCTGCGTAAGTATGCGTTTCCCCCAGTGATCCTTCTGGCACAGTTGCTGTGCAAGGTCAGGGAGGACGAGGAGCAGGTCCTGCTGGTGGCCTATTGGCCTTTCCGGACCTGGTTCCCAGGACTAATGCTCCTCGCGCCAGCCCCTCCCTGGCCGATTCCTCTGAAAAAGGATTTACTGACTCAGAGACGGGACACCCTTTGGCACCCGCGTCCAGACCTCTGAAAACTTCATGTCCGGTCTCTGGACGGGACGCGGAGGTTCTAGGTGGCTTACCCCAAGGGGTAGTTGACACCATCATTTCAGCGAGAGCGCCTACGCTTGAAGTGGAACCTGTTCGTTGAGTGGTGTTCTTCTCGCCGAGAAGACTCCCGAATATGCCTGATTAGAGTCGTGCTGTCCTTTTTGCAGCAACGGTTGGAGCGAAGGCTGTCTCCCTCCACCCTTAAAGTTTATGTTGTTGCAATCGCTGTTAACCACGACCCCGTAGAAGGGAGGTCGATGGAGAAGCATGACCTAGTCTTCAGTTTCCTTAAGGGGGCGAGAAGGTTAAAATCCTCCACGGCCCCCCTCTATTCCCGCGGGGGACCTGACTCTGGTGCTCACGACACTACAGCAGGGCCCATTTGAGCCTTTTTGCAGGCGTTTGAGCCGAAGTTCCTTCAATGAAAAACGGACTTTGGCTCCTGCTAGCATTGGACTCCATCAAGAGGTAGGGGACGAACTATTTGTGCCCATAGAGTTCGGGCCGGCTGATTCCCAGGTAACCCTGAGGCCCCGGCCCGGCTACGTGCCAAAGGTTCCCGATACTCCCTTCAGGGATCAGGTGATGAACCACCAAGCGCTGCCCTCGGAGGAGGCAGAACCAGCCCTAGCTTTGCTCTGTCCCGTACGAGCCTTAAGGTGCTACGTAGACGGACGCAAAGCTTCAGGACCCTCAGACCAGCTCTTTGTCTGTAAGGGAGGCCGGCAGAACGGAATGCCGTCTCAAAGCAAGGATTGCCCGTTAGGATCACTGGATAGTGATGCATCACCCTAGCTTGTCACACAATGTGGTGCCCTGCCCGTCAGGTTCCAAGCTCACATCAACTAGAGTGTTGCATCCTCCTGAGCGTCTGGGCGTCGTGGGGGCGCCATCGCGGACATGATACGTAGTCTTGCGGGCTGGCGACCCTAACAATTCTCTAGATTCTATAAGCCTTCGTGTGGAGCCTATCCTCCTTGTTCTCACCTCAAACGTCGAACACTGAGAGCCCCGGCTTCGGTCGGCTTGGCAAAACCCTCAAGCTAGTCCATACAGTAACCCGGGTTTGAGTTCCTCCGTCATCCTCGGCAGCTGGACGTGGCGGAGCGTCCGGCGCCAGGCCTTCACTCGCTGAATTCTCGAGAACCGGTAGAAGGCTGTGTTCCATATGTAAGACTTAAGTGGATCTCATATGTGTAAAGTCTACGGTATAGCCTCAGAGTCTGTGTTTCCCCTGCAGACTTCTGCCATTCCAAGAGGTTTCAATCACCTCCATTCTTCCATATGCACCTAAGGTATGTCCATATGTGTATTGCTTCCGAAACCTCATTCGGGAAGTTTGGAGCTTCCGTAACGTCCCTGTCCAAATAGATTGGGTATGTTTTCCCAGTGTTATCCAGTTTTACTCATTGTGTAGTGCCATAGCAGTAGTAGCTGGTCCTCTTGTGAAGAAGCTCTGGTCTACGCCAAAAATTAGGGGCGCAGGTGGCTTCCACAGGAGACTGGAAGGGGCAGTAGCTGTGGCCCCTTGGTAGGATCCCAATTTCGTCGGTCCCGACATGACGTCGAGAGTGACCGACTGAAAAGGAACATCTCGGTTACGGATGTGACCTCGTTCCCTGAAGGAGGGAACGGATACGTCACTTCCCGTCCACCACAGCTCCTGTACCACCGCTGAGCGGCCGGTTCACCGGCTCGGCTCCTCAGCGAAAACATGAATTAATGCAGTGCACCTGCTGCCTCTTATACTAACGCGGTGATCAGCGGCAGCTGGATGCAATAATCGCATGCCAATGTGCATTGGCTCGTTAAGTTTACACTCGAAGTAGATTGGTCCCTCTAAGCGAGATCCCAATTTCGTCGGTCCTCCGACGTGACGTCTCCGTTCCCTCCTTCAGGGAACGAGGGTTACATACGTAACCGAGACGTTCTCCTCCAGCTCTGCTGTGAAGGAGACCTGCTCTTCTTTCTACTGCTGCTTTCTCTCACTGCTCATTTATGCATCCATCTATAGACATCATCTATCTTTTCCTTTGTCAAAAATGTGAATCTGTAGAAGATGTGCAACAGCTGATAGAGGCGTTATCAGAGATTAGCATTCCCACTCATCTCAGCTGCTCTGCTCCGATAAAACATCATATAATAAACATGAGCGATAATATAATGGACAAATATTTATCTAATCAGAATACACTGCAACATTTAAAACATGCTGTAGTTACAATTAGTAAAGGCTAACTGGGCCATGCTCAATCAAAGCTTAACATCTTGTGTGTTTTACTTGCAGGGTTAAATGATGTTGGATAGTGAGAGAAACAGATAAAGCAGATATATGTCAGATATATATATGTAATTATTTCTGCAGCACTATAGCATCACCACATGGATTTGCTAAAACAATAACTGAACACACCTCAAATAGTCCAGAAAAGTCACCACAAAAAGCTCTAAATATAATAATGAACGAGATTAATGAGGTTTAAAAATGAAGGACAACACTCTGTATTAAAGCACATTTGCTTCATTATCTAAATGAGGACACTCTGTACACTAAAGCTGATATTATGACTTAGAAAAAAACTAAAACACTTCACTACAACTATTCAATACAGTGTCAAAGTTTGGCGTCAGTGAGATTTTGATTTAAGAATTAAAACTTTTATTCAGCAAGGATGCATTAAATTGATCACAAGTGACAGATCAAAAAGACATTTATGTTACATTTCTATTTTAAAATAGATGCTGTTCTTTTGAACTTTCCTAGCATGAAAGAATCCTTTAAAAATGTATCACAGTTTCCGTAAAAATATAAAGCAGCATAACTGTTTTCAACATTGGTAATAATCAGAAATGTTTCTTGAGCAGTAAATCAGCAAATTAGAATGATTTCTGAAGGATCATGTGACACTGACGACAGCTCCGTGATGTCGTCATTGAGGAGTGGAAGAGGACTCCAGTGGCAACCTGTGAAGCTCTTGTGAACTCCATGCCCAAGAGGGTTAAGGCAGTGCTGGAAAATAATGGTGGCCACACAAAATATTGTATGGGCACAATATATACTTTGGGCCCAATTTGGACATTTTCACTTAGGGGTGTACTCACTTTTGTGGCCAGCGGTTTAGACATTAATTGCTGTGTGTTGAGTTATTTTATATATTTTTAACACTGCCATGCACGCACTCAAAAGACCCACACACACACCAGACACACACAAAACACACACCACAGAAAGACAAACAGCCACACACACACACACACACACACACACAGACAAACAGACAGACAGACACACACACCCCCACACCACACCACACACACAACTATGTCAACACCACACCAACACACCCAAGCACAGCTTGCATACACACCCACAGTCAATACACTCACAGACACACACACACACACACACAAGACCGCCGACTCACGACACAGCACGCAGACACAGACACCACACACCACACACAATCTTCGCAGACAAATACCCACCCCCACCCACACACCTACACCACACACACACCGCACACACTCGCACACACACTGTCACAAGCCTCCACACACACACACACACAAACACCCACACACACACACGACACACACACAAGACACACACACATATAAACACAGTGTTCTGCCATAGACATAACAACCCAACCACAGGATTTGCTCAGACACAGCTCACCTCTGTGTGTGTGTGTGTGAGGTGTTTTGATGAAGAACTCCTGCACAACATAAGGTATGTGTCTGCACAAGACAATTATCAAAACTAGATCATTTCATTTTCTGAAGAAAATGTGTGCGGTGCTCACCTGAGCGAACCCCGGAAAATATTTGGGGGGTTAATACGCAGTTGCTAGAGTGTTCTGTGCGGTTGCCAGTGCATTGCTATGTGGTTTCTATACTGTTGCTGGGCTTTTCCATCTGGTTTCTAAGCGACTGCTTACTGGCCAAAAGAGTCAATATTCTGGTCTCTAGAGATATGGCTTTGGTTCCTTCTTCAGTGTAAGTCTGGGGGTTTTCACCTGTTTTCCAGCACACCTCTCAACAAGACACATGACTTTAGAAATCATTCATATACAGTATGATTTAAGGCTTTGGGCTTTATTCCTACTCCATAGTCATAAATCAATCCCTATATGAACAATAGTAATAGTGATGCTTGATTTAGCAAATCTTGCTAATAAACAGCACAGAAAAGAGAAACGTGCGTGTGTGTGTGTGTATGAGAGAGAGGGGTCCGGATGGGAAAAAGGGTACTGGAGTTTGGGGTAGGGGGTCTTTTCTACAAACAGAAGGCAGCGGTTTCAAGTTCCACCTCCGGAACAAAGTGCCTGAGAAAACACACACACACATACACAGAGCTCTATCCTCTTGGCTTTCTGGATTCTAGAGGTTATTAGAGCGCCTCTCACCTCAGCTAAACTCTCTCTGATTTCAAGCATTACTCTCTTCCGGCAGTGAGATTTTTCCATTTTGGCAGTAATGGGACGCAAAGAGATGGAGTGAGATTAGACTCGTAATGTGACAACAGTCATGAGCATTTGGTAACAGATGAATTTATAAAGAAAAACAGGTGATTACTCAAATTCTTACTTTTGCCAAAAACTATTTACATGGTCACAGATAGTCCAAATCTGAAGCAAGGTTACTATAGCTAATTAAACTAAAATAAAACGTAAAAAATTTAAACTAAAATTATTTAAATAAAATAAATGTTAACTGAAAAAAAATATATATATAAAGCGTTTCAGATAGTTGCCAAGGCAACATTTATATTGTCCCATTTAGTATTTTAACTCAGTAGTAAAATCATTACCAACTTGTTTTGTACTACGTTAACTAAAATTAAAAGGAACAAATGAAATTAAGCAAAATTATAGGAAAAGAAGAAAAGAAATAAGAAAAGGAAAAGATAAAAAATCAAAACTGATTCAAAATAGTACTAAAAGCTATAATATTATCTTAATTATTAAAAATAACCCTATTTGAGTGAACCTACTTGCTTAATTTTCCTATTCTGCTTTAACGTATGCACATTATTTAATATATTATAAATAATTTCAAAAACTAAAAATCAATGTATTAAAAAAGTATGTACCTAATTTTTAGAAGTATGTATAATATAAACACTTATATAATTTATTTTAATATTATTAATAAATTATATTCAATTAGAACAATACAGTATAATTAACTATAACAATATATAAATTGTTATTGTTAATTTATTATTGATTCACAAGCCAATCTAATTCAGATGCATAAAACTAAGTCACGCACTGTACTTGCAGCTAAGTTTTCTGTTTCACTCAGAAATGAACTTTTTTAAAATTCTGATATAACTACATTTTTTATTTTACTTTAAATATGTCTATAAAAACTAATTCCTTCCATACAACATTTTTACAGTGAAAAAGTTACTTGCTCCTTTAAATGCCATATTCTGCTGACATGAAGGCAGTACGACAGACATTCCTCTAGTCTTAATGGTGTATTGGGATCATCAAACGGTTTGACCTCAGTTGACCTCCTGACCCTTTAACAGCCACACATCCCATTCAGCGCCTCACTAAGCCCCGCCCCACCCACTTTCACTGTAGTGAACACACACACACAATGAATCTAAATGTGTGTGTGTGTGTGAAGCTAATTAACCAAGATAATACACAGCGCACACAAAGGCACAAGGTTCCTGTAGGACAGATGTACAGGCCTGTTGCCCGGCAACAGATGCTCCGTCTCCATCGACAACTTCTGTCAGCCTCTTCAAGCACCTGTCAATCAAACGGACATTCCAGAGTGTGTGAGCGGACAGAACAACAACTCTCAACTGTGTTCAGCTGAAAATAAGCAACAATCTTCCACTGATGTGTCTTTCTTTGACAGGACAGTGCAATCGTATTAAGTCGACTCTCAAAAAACAAGTCTGGCTCATATTTCACCAAAAAACGTAGCTTTTTCTTTTGTATTTTGTTGCATTATTTAAACACATGTCCTGTTATTGTTGTATTCTCATTGATATTTACTGTCTTGTTACTTTAGTATGGATGTTAACCATTCTGCGCATATTTTATTTTGATTTAAATCAGCAGAAATTAAAGGCAGAGCAGGAAATACTACCATGAAGTATAAATATTTTACAATTTAAATAAATATTTTTTCACATGACAGTAATAAGTCATGAAAATAATGTCACAGTGCAAAAACAGGCTTTGTTTTTATTTTATTTAAATGTGATAATTTAAAAAGAAAAATTATTTTTTTTCCACTTTAATCAAACAAGATTTGTTGTGTTTTTTTTCGGCATTTTATTTATTTATTTATTTCTATGTAGTTTTCACAAAGTTTTAGTTTTTGGTTATTTTAGTACGTAAATCTAAAATAATCTAAAGTACAAAAATGAAATGTTGTAGCTGAAATAAAATAATCTTATATTATTTTATTATAACATTTTATTTCAAGCAATGAAAATAGTTTAGTTTTCCAATAACCCTGCATGAAATACATAACACATACTTTTTTTTATTTTATTAAAAAATTTTTTTTTTTTAAGTATCCTGACATGGCTTTAACAGGTTTCGTGAGACTCACCCAGTACGTCTCTATCTTCTATAAACCTGCTTTGAATCCGTATTATGTAAAACACTATACAAATAAACCTGACTGTCAACGAAGGTTCAGTTGTGGTACTCAAACAACAAAACATGATGTTGATTTTTCATCCAAAGCAAAGCTGTGCACATCTAAGTGAATTAAGAAGAGAAATGCAAACAAAATTCTATTAAAACAAACACGGATTGCCATCGCACACTGAGATCTGCCTTCACTCACCACATCACAGCTGTTTCTGATCAATTCATCTCTATGTTATGTCCTTCAAGTCTTCACTGACCAAACACTCAGCCTTCATGAAGGACAGGGAAACTACACAAACAGTGCTGCGGATGTAGCTCTTCTCATCACAACAAGCACAACAATCAGTGCTCATGAAATCAATGCTTCATGCATTTATCTCATATATGCATATACACACACACACAAGATCTCTATTTGAATATATATATTTTTTTTTCTGCTAAAATAAGCAGTAATGGCATTAAATAGTTTTTTTTAAAGTGAAATAACTGAACATCAACATACACTGTAAAAAAAATTCCATAAAAAAAAAAATTTTTTTTTTTAACGGTATTAAAAAAAAACGGCAGCTGTGGTTGCCGGAATTTTACCGTAAAAAATACGGTAGCAACGTTTTAGGTTTTACGGTTTTAACTTAAATTTACAGTTAAATACCGTAATTTCATTAACTGATATAATGTTAATATACCAACCTATTGAAGTACTGAAATCTGTTTTGTACTTTTGTGATACACTGATAACCACCAAAAGCAGGTGGTGATGAGAAATTCACATGATGAACCAAAGCCCATCACAAGCAGCTTTAAATAATAACATATATAGAAGGTGCACAGTGTCATTCACACAAACACTAAACACCATCATGGTAACACACATGAAACTGAAATAATGCAATAAACATTCATTTAACAACATTAGGTGTAACACACAACCCTAATATACAAAACTGATAAGAAAAAACTAAGAAGAAACATAGTTATTTCAACAAAAAAAAACATCAAATTTGAAATGTAACGCAGGGAATTCTGGGAATGTCAATTTACGGTTATTCACTGTAAATTATACGGTCTTTTTTCACTTCCAAATACGGTATACTACCGTAAAATTAATGTCCAATACATGTAATTTCCATACAGTTTTTCACCGTATATTGTAGGGGAATTTACTGTTAACCATTTAACAGGTTTTTTACTGTAGCATTTTTACAGTCTTTTAACGTTAAAATCACAGTCATTTTTTACAGTGTCGCAGCCTGATAAAAATGCTCCATTTTTCGAAAAACAAATTCGAATGGCACGTAAGAGCTTTTGCTCTGAACTCTTATATACAAGGTCTCAAAAGACATTCTTGTTCATGTGCGGCTCGGTCAATTCAAACCTCTCAACATCAGATTCCAAATCGCTACTATGAACCAATACTTATATCTTTTAATATGCAAAACAGCACATTGCATTACTTAGCCGTTGGATATTACTGTATATATAAGTGCATATTAAGTTACATCAACCTGTACCCAATGGGCGCTCGCGCACGAGGTGCCACTTCCTCTTTCTCTTTCATCGCGTCGGTCACGGAATTTCCCGCGAAACAATCTGTTACATGTTTTCATATATTAATCCTGGCTGAAATAACTCGCGCATGTCACATCATAGCTCAAAATGCCCGAAAAGAAAAAAAATACGTCTGAACGAAAGCTGATAAATTCACTAAACGGCGTGATAAACACTTGCATTTTTAAAAGGTTAATAGCCTACATATATGATAAAGTGCATGCACAAACTCTTGTAGGTGATGCTTATGATTGTTGTGTTTCAGTACCTGAGATCCCTGTGAAGTCCTAGTGAGCCAGTAGACACGCGAGTCCCAACAACAGCATGAATATGAGACACTCAGGGAAAAAGCATCCTTAAATGTCCCATGCAGACCCGATTCTTCCTGAAGAAGCAGACCGCAGAACCTAAAGTGTGTCTGATTCCATGACTTCAGAGACAAGTCAGAAGAACCCCAGAGGAGCCTGAGACAGAGAGAGAGAGAGAGAGAGAGAGAGAGAAATCCCCCTGGTCCCAGAGGCCCTGAGTTTCACGCTCACTCAATCTTTATCTGTACGATTGTCAATACACTGTAGTGTTAGAGCTTCTATAAAGTACAAATACAAAAAAAATACAAAGTATTTAGATAACACCATAATAACAAACACAAAAGTAAAAGATTAAAATCAAAACGCTTAAATCTTAAAGGGACAGTACACCTAAAAAACGTCTATAGACTTGTAGAAATAGATTTACTCACCGTCAGGACGTTACAATCCCGTGTGATTTTCTTCAGATTTCTGTTTATTTCTTTAGAAATCAATTAAAGTATTCTAGTACTATTTTTTTCAGATTGATTCGGTTAAGTTTCAGTTTGGGTATTATTTCGTAAACCATAATCTCTCCTCTTAACTATAATTGGACCATTCCCAGAGATCCGGGTCTGTACACATCATGCAGTTTTTAAACCGGACATACAGGTGCTATATTGTCTTTAATGGTGTCAGTGGGGCATTGTATTAATGCACTGTTTAAAGTTATTATTTTACACAATTGACAAAAAACTGCAATCGTACTGAAAGGTGTCATCTGTAGACATCTGCTGGTCAATATGAAGAACTGCAGTAACTCCCCTTCATCAAATAATACTGCATGGATTCATCAGTTCACTGCAGTTTATATTATTTTTCAGGGTATCTGTTTGGTTTTGATCTGTTAACATTTTTACTGTTTCATGCATTGCTTGTTCCTTATAACTGTTTTATGGTTTAATTTAGCAGAAAAGCCTGCAATGGGGCATGTTGTCACAAAAGGACAACATATGAACTTTATTTCCATGTGCAATAACAGTCTAACAGTCAGTATGTCTAACAGCTTTATTCTTGCAGTCAAGATTTTAAGGTTTGAGGCCAAACAGCAACTGACTTTCGAAAATAAGCACCCTGAGAAATATTCACTGCAGTAAAAATGACAAAAACGTTCCTGTAGCCCAAGAACATGGGCTTGAATGAACACTGCACACTACAATACTCACCTGAAGAGCTTGTGGTTTGGTTTAGTCTTCTTGTGATGAGCATTCACACCTTCATTCGTGCAAACAGACCACAGAACCCAGAGCTGCCATCTCGGATGTATTTAATAAATTAAAACAAGGTACAAAAAGAAAACAAAAAACCTCATGTACATTTGACTCCTCTGTCTCTGTCTCTCTCTGTTCTCACTCTGTGATTCGCTAGTAAACAAACACGATAGAACAGCCCTCGTCCACCGATTACGACACATTCTGGGCCCGTATGTAATGCAACACACATGCTACATGTCGGCAAGCAACTGGGCGGGAAACGAAAAAGAGAGATTGTTTGCCCTAAAATTAAAATTTGATCAATTTACTCAGGCCATCCAAGATGTACATGATTCTTATTTTTCATAAGAACAGATTTGGAGAAATATAGCACTTTACATAATTTGCTCACCAATGGATTCTCTGCAGTGAATGAGAGTCCAAACAGCTGATAAAAACATCACAATAACCCACCTGTCCATCAATTACCGGCTTGTGAAGAGAAAAGTTGCATTTTTGTAAGAAACATTAAGAGGCTTTAAATTTAAACTGCCACTTCTGCCCAAAATACAAGTCCATAATCCTTAATAACGCTTCCTCCAGTGGAAAAGCCCATCTCCTGTTGTCCTCTCACATTAAAATCCACCCACATATTTGCTTAGAACTGATTTTTTAATGTTGTCACTTGTAAACAGTGTTTGATCTGTTCATATTTCTCTCCCGATTCAGATGAGATGACTTATTCACTGGAGAAAACAATATTACGGCCAGAGGAAACAACATTTTAAAGTTAAAAATGCCTTAATGATTGATTTGTTCATCACAAACATGCACCTTTTCACTTCATAAAACATTAACTGATGGACTGGAGTGGTGTGTATTACTTGTGGATTATTGTGATGTTTTTTTTATCAGCTGTTTGGACTCTCATCTCATTCACTGCAGAGGATCCATTGGTGAGTAAGTGATGCAATGCTACATTTCTCCAATCTTTTCCTATTAAGAATCAAACTCATCTACATTTTGGATGGCCTGAGAGTGAGTAGAATTTCAGCAAATTTTCAGCAATTTTGGGTGAACTCTTCCTGTAATAACTGTTTCAAAAGCACTTCAAATGTTTACTGGTACCATGATGTGTGTGCATGCACCTACTGACATTAAAAGGTCAGTTTAACCAAAAATGAATTTATGCACCATCTCGTGTCAATCCAAACCTATACAACTTTATTCCTTCAGTGAAACACAAAGAAGAATTATGAACGTGAGGTTATGCACGTCAGGATGGTGGGTAAATGATGACAAATAATGAATCTTAGTGCATCGATCTCTCTCTTATTCGTTGTGTAACACCCGATCTCTACTAGTCACCAAATATATGCTGCTGACCTTCTATATATATCAAAAACAATCATAATAATCATTTAATTAAAAAAACGTCCACAACATTTTGGCAGAATCGAGCGTTAGGGGTTAAACAGACAAGAGATATAGAGGATAAGATATAAAGCCACAGAGAAAAATCAGTCTGTATTGGTCCCTCTGTTAGCAGCACACGGACTCGGCAACCCCACGGTTTACGAAATAGTGTGGTCATTTATATATATTTTGAATATATATATATATATATATATATATGTGTGTATTATATGCTTTTTTTATTTCAGTATCTCCAAAATAAAAATAAAAAACATTTAACTAACACTATTTCTTTGTTCAAACGGATGCAAATTATCACAAGGAAAACAGCCCAAGAGCCACGGAAGATCGAACGTGGGAGAATCAAAGAACGGTTTCCAGCGAACATGCCGTGAGATGCGGGGAGCAGAGATGTCGCCTGTTCGGATCGCCCTACGGAGGCCCCAAAATCCAATGAGACAGTGGTTGAAAGAGAGAGAGTGAGAAGCACGAGTTAGAGGAAGATCCCGACTCTCTGACGGTCAGTTCTGACACGTATCATTCGCATCGCAGAGATGGGCTTCTGGGAGGTTTCCTCACACTCTGTGTCCGTACGAGCGGCGGCTCAGTAGTCTGCGGCGTATTCGGTTCCATGAAGGCCGCGGCACACCAGGGTGAACTCCTTCACAATGTCTTTCACTCGGCGCTTGTTCACTCGCTCCCTGAGAGGAAACAGAAAAATTAATCGTTTTTCATTCTCAGATGATGGGTTTTCGGAGAACGTGTGCATGAAGACCTCAGCTGCAGAGATGTCAAATACAGGCCAAATTGACATTATGTTCGGGGTGCAGTGTTGTTACTGGTAACTGAAACTTGAGCTAAAACTAAACCTATTCTAAATATTTTTGTACACCGGTATCACCGTCAGCACCGTCTATCGCGGCAAGCCTACTAACTGATAGAAAAAAGTGAAGTACTAAAATTACTAAAACAAAAAAAATAAATTAAAGCTAAATAGAAATATTTAACAAGTCTAAAAATTAGAAAACTACATAACAAAATGACAAAAAAGTAAACAAAATAAAACCTGAAAATATAAAGCTTTTTATTAATACTACTCTGACCAATGAATGATACATAGGCATCATCTGACTAAACCTGCAAAAACATCAATGTACTGCCAACAAAGCTTGGGGTTAAGTAAGATTTTTTTGTTGTTGTTGAAAGAAATTAATACTTTTATTCAGCGAAGATAAAATAAGTGACCGAAAATACATTTATAATGTTACAAAATATTCTATTTCAAATAAATGCTTTTTTTAAACTTGTCCTATTCTCAAAGTAAATAAAATGTATCACGGTTTCCACCAAAATGAGTACAACTCAATCAATAATCAGAAATGTTACTTTAGCAGCAAATCAGCATATCAGAATGATTTCTGAAGGATCACGTGAAACTGAAGACTGGAGTAATGATGCTGAAAATTCAGCAATAAATTACATTTTAAAATATATTCAAATAGAAAACAGCTATTATAAATTGTAATAATATTTCAGAATATTAATGTTTTATTTTATTTTTTATCAAATAAATGCAGTCTTGGTGAGCAGAAGTGACTTCTTTCAAAATAATAAAAAAATGTCCTTACTGACCCCAAACTTGTAGAATTTAATATTCATTTAATGTTCTAAATAATGTTATGAAGAAGGTAATATTCACCAGAATGGTCAAATGGCACTAATGAACCCGTCTCACCTGAGCACCTGTTGGCTGAACGTGTCTTTCTGCTCATTAGAGACCCGTGAGGACGGGAAGCCCGGTGAGCGCAGAGCTTCTTTGAGCCACACCGTCAGTAGAGCGAAGCAATGCTTGTTCAGACAGAAGAGCACCTCCGCAAACTGATCCATCAGACTGCGGGACGACTGACCGCCGATGGCCTGCCGAAAGAACAGAGCAGTCAGACTTTTGTCCTTTTTTTTGTTTTACAACATTCAACAACCTTCATGTATTGTAGAAGCTCACCTCCAGTACAGCCAGCAGGAGGAGTTTACCATCTTCCTGCACGACCTGACCAACAGGAGGAACGTCTGCGCAGCGTGGTATTAGCTCCGTCTGCAGTCAATGCAAATAAACAATTCAACATTGCTCATGGCTACGGTTTATGAAAGTATATTTAACAGGAGGTAAAGAGACACAAACTGAAGGTCAATTCACAGAGCACTAAATCTTCCATCAAAACAATACAAAAGTTTGGAATTAAGGTTTTTGTTAAAGAAGTCTCTAGCTCACCAAGGCTGCATTTATTTGATAAAATACTGTAAAAAAAACAGGAATATATTAAATATTATTACAATTAAAAAGATTTAATTTGTATATTTGATTGAATAATTTTAAAATGTGATTTATTCCTGTGATCATAGCTGAATTTTCAGCATCATTACTCCAGTCTTCAGTGTCACATGATGCTTCAGAAATCATTCTAATATGCTGATTTGCTGCTCAAGAAACATTTCTTCTTATTGTCAATGTTGTCAATGGTACAAACAGTTGTGATGCTTAATAGTTTATAATAGAAATAGAAATCTGAAAAAATCTTATTTATGCACTAAATGATCTGAAAAGGATGCATCATGGTCTCCACAAAAATATGAAGCAGCGAAAAACTTGATAGTAGCTTAGCAGCAAATCAGCATATTAAAATGATTTCTGAAGGATCGTGTGACACTGAAGACTGGAGTAATGATGCTGAAAATTCAGCTTTAATCATAGGAATGAATTACATTTTAAAAATGTATTCAAACAGAAAACATTTATTTAAAATTTTAATAATATTTGGCAATATTACTGTTTGTACTGTATTTTTAATCAAATAAATGCAGCCTTGGTGAGCATAAAAGACTTCTTTCAAAAACACTGTATTTATTCCAAACTTTTGACCAGTAGTGTATTCCTGTACTCCTTGGGGTGAATAATACTTCAGGTTATTACGATGATCTCTGACTTACAAAGAAAAGGCAGGTAGATTTGACTGTCGGGGCTTCTGGGAATTTCAGTGACAGCACTCCTACGGCCGAAACACAGCAGTTTTAAATATTACACAGGCTCAGACATTCACACACATTCATACTTGGTTTCTACATTTTAAACAGACTTACCACAGTGAAACACTGCTTTCACATCAAGACTCTCGGATAAGAATAAATCGGGCTTCCGTTTGAGGGCCTACGAATCAGACAGAGCCAATGAACAGAGCACATGACTCAAACCCCGCCCCTGGAACCCTGTCAATCACTCCTGTGCCCCGCCCACCCTCCATCACTCACTCCCTACACCTGTCTAGCCCTAGAAAATCAACCAAACGTACATATTCAATGCAAACAGATCAGGTAAGTAAGAAATCAACACCAAAGAAACTAAAATACTGAAATTTAACTCAATAGAAACTAAAGGTATGATGATTTTTCTCTCTTTAGCGTTCTCACTTGGTTTTCATCTGTTCGATCACTACTTTCTCTGCTCAGTTGGACTGAATGCAACAGAAATCTAAGTAACATGTACGATAAAGACAACTGATGCATTAAGAAACTCATTGAGGATGAGAGGATATTTGAGAAAGAGACAGAGAGAGAAACTGAAAGATAGGGAGAACCTCATGAGAACTTCATGAGAAGACATAAACGAGAGAGCCAATTCATTTGAATCAATTAATCAATTCATTGAGATGAATTCATTTAGGCTTTCATCGGTTTTTAGGGCTGGAATGACACTGGAAGGGGCGGTAGGGGTTTGTGGGATCTTGAGCCTAACTTTTATTCAGCAAGGATGCATTAAATTGATCAAAAGCGACAGTAAAGACATTTATAATGTCTTTAAAAAGATTTCTATTTTAAATAAATGCTGTTCTTTCGAATTTTGTATTTTTTTAAAAATGTATCACGGTTTCCACAAAAAACTGAAGCAGCTGTTTTCACTGAAGACTGGAGTAATGATGCTGAAAATTAAGCTTTGCTGAATTCAAATTGAAACCATTAAATTCTAATAATATTTTACAATATTACTGTTTTACTGTAGTTTTGATCAAACAAAAGAAGTTTACTGTAGGTTAAATCAAATAAAATGATCAAATGAAAAAAATGTATAATATATATTTATGCTTCAAATGATAAATCGCATCCAAATTAGAAGTTTTTGTTTACATAATACAGTGGTGTGAAAAAGTGTTGGCCCCCTTCCTGATTTCTTATTTTTTTGCATGTTTGTCACACTTTAATGTTTCAGATCATCAAACTAATTTAAATATTAGTCAAAGATAACACAACATGCTGTTTTTAAATGAAGGTTTTTATTATTAAGGGAAAACAAAATCCAAAACTACATGGCCCTGTGTGAAAAAGTGTTTGGCCCCTAAACCTAATAACTGGTTGGGCCACCCTTGGCAGCAACAACTGCAATCAAGTGTTTGCGATAAGTCTTTCACATCGCTGTGGAGGAATTCTTCTTTGCAGAATTGTTTTAATTCATCCACATTGGAGGGTTTTCGAGCATGACCCGCCTTTTTAAGGTCATGCCACAGCCTCTCAATAGGATTCAGGTCAGGACTTTGATTTGGCCACTCCAAAACCTTAATTTTGTTTTTTTTTAGCCATTCAGAGGTGGACTTGCTGGTGTGTTTTGGATCATTGTCCTGCTGCAGAACCTCGGCTTGAGGTCACGAACAGATGGCCGGACATTCTCCTTCAGGATTTTTTGGTAAACAGCAGAATTCATGGTTCCATTTATCACAGCAAGTCTTCCAGGTCCTGAAGCAGCAAAGCAGCCCCAGACCATCACACTACCACCACCATATTTTACTGTTGGTATGATGTTCTTTTTCTGAAATGCAGTGTTACTTTTACGCCAGACGTAATGGGACACACACCTTCCAAAAAGTTCAACTTTTGTCTCGTCAGTCCACAGAGTATTTTCCCAAGTCTTGGGGATCATCAAGATGTTTTTTGGCAAAACTGAGACGAGCCTTTGTGTTCTTTTTGCTCAGCAGCGGTTTTTGTCTTTGAACTCTGCCATGCAGACCATTTTTGACTAGTCTTTTTCTTATGGTGGAGTCATGAACACTAACCTTAACTGAGGCAAGTGAGGCCTTCAGTTCTTTGGATGTTGTTGTGGGGTCTTTTGTGACCTCTTGGATGAGTCGTCGCTGTGCTCTTGGGGTAATTTCGGTCGGCCGGCCACTCCTGGGAAGGTTCACCATTGTTCCAAGTTTTCTCCATTTGTGGATAATGGCTCTTGGTTTGCTGTAGTCCCAAAGCCTTAGAAATGGCTTTATAATCCTTTCCAGACTGATACTTGTCAACTGTTTTGATTCTCATCTGTTCTTGAATTTCTTTAGATTGCGGCATGATGTGTTGCTCTTTAAGCATGCTTCACGTTGTCAGACAGGTTCTATTTAAGTGATTTCTTGATTCAACAGGTCTGGCAGTAATCAGGCCTGGTTTTTGTTAGTGAAATTTAACTCAGCTTTCTAAAGTTATGTGGTTAATCACAGTTCTTTCATGGTTTAACTGGAGGGGGCAATTAATTTTTCACGTAGGGCCAGGTAGGTTTGGACAGCTTTTTCCCTTAATAAATGAAATCATTATTTAAAAACTGCATTTTGTATTTACTTGCATTATCTTTGTGTAATATTAAAATTAGTTTGATGATCTGAATCTTTTAAGTGGGACAAATATGCAAAAAATAAAAAAAAACAGGAAGGGGGCAAAAACATTTTCACAGCCACTGTATGTGTGTATACTACGTATATTTATGTATAGATAAATACAAACACATGCATGTATATTTTTAAGAAAAATATGTTACGTTTATACATGAAATATATTTATATATAATATCAATTATATAAATATATCTTACTATTATATTACACACATGTAAATATTGTCAATATAATACAGTACACATACAGATAGTAAGTAAACAAACACTTTTATTGGGATGTGATTAATCGTGACTTAATCGTTTGACGCAACTAAATATATATTAATAACCATAATTACTTTGACATTTTTCAGTATTAAACCTTTTAACATTTTAATCTCCCTTAATTATCCTTTTAAAGGAAATAATGTAATAAAGAATTTTTAAAAATGTGTGTAATTATTGAATTGCTCATTTTGTGGATGAACCCTTACACAAAATATGCATGTCTCAATATAAAGACAGGAAGATCATTACTATTTACTCATTTTTAGTATTATTTTATTTATTTATCAATGCATACTGCGATTATCGCACATTTATATCTATACGCTTAACCCTTTATTTTAATTACTCAAATCCTAAAGTTTGAGTCATTTCACTTAAACCTTAGATGGTACAGTGTAGTCTCATTTTTGAAACTCACTTCTTTTCTAGATGCAATGGCAACACTACTGTGTCAAAAATTGGTTTCAACGTGCAAATCCGATATATATATATATATATATATATAATATATTATATATATATCCAGGTGCATCTCAATAAATTAGAATGTAGTGGAAAATTCATTTATTTCAGTATTCAACTCAAATTGTGAAACTCGTGTTAAATAAATTCAATGCACACAGACTGAGTAGTTTAAGTCTTTGGTTCTTTTAAATTGTGATGATTTTGGCTCACATTTAAAAACTCACCAATTCACTATCTCAAACAAATTAGAATACTTCATAAGACCAAAAAAAAAAAAATTTTTTAGTGAATTGTTGGCCTTCTGGAAAGTATGTTCATTTACTGTACATGTACTCAATACTTGGTTGGGCCTCCGTTTGCATGAATTACTGCATCAGTGCGGCGTGGCATGGAGTCAATCAGCCTGTGGCACTGTGCGGTGGTATGGAAGCCCAGTTTGCTTTGATAGCGGCCTTCAGCTCATCTGCATTGTTGGGTCTGGTGTCTCTCATCTTCTTCTTGACAATACCCCATAGATTCTCTGTGGTGTTCAGGTTTGGTGAGTTTGCTGGCCAATCAAGCACAGAAACACCATGGTCATTGAACCAGCTTTTGTTTTTTTTGGCAGTGTGGGCAGGTGCCAAGTCCTGCTGGAAAATGAAATCAGCATCTCCATAAAGCTTGTCAGCAGAAGGAAGCATGAAGTGCTCTAAAATTTCCTGGTAGATGGCTGCGTTGACTGTGGACTTCAGAAAACCCAGTGGACCAACACCAGCAGATGTCACGGCACCCCAAATCATCACTGATTTTGGAAACTTCACACTGGACTTCAAGCATCTTGGTTTCTGTGCCTCGCCACTCTTCCTCCAGACTCTGGGATTTTGATTTCCAAATGAAATGCAAAATTTCCTTTCATCTGAAAAGAGGACTTTGGTACACTGTGTTTTCTGAAGTCCACAGTCAAAGCAGCCATCAACCAGGAAATTTTAGAGCACTTCATGATTCCATCTGCTGACAAGCTTTATGGAAATGCTGATTTAATTTTCCAGCAGGACTTGGCACATGCCCACACTGCCAAAAGCACAAAAAGCTGGTTCAATGACCATGGTGTTACTTTGCTTAATTGGCCTGCAAACTCGCCTGACCTGAACCCCATAGAGAATCTATGGGGTTTTGTCAAGAGGAAGATGAGGGACACCAGACCCAACAATGCAGATGACTTGAAGGCTGCTATCAAAGCAACCTGGGTTTCCATTACAACTGAGCAGTGCCACAGGTTGATTGTCTCCATGCCACGCCGCACTGCTGCAGTAATTCATGCAAAAGGAGGCCCAACCAATTATTGAGTACATGTACAGTAAATGAACATACTTTCCAGATGGCCAACTATTCACTAAAAATGTTTTTTTTTTTTATTGGTCTTATGAAGTTTTCTAATTTGTTGAGATAGTGAATTGTGGGTTTTTGTTAAATGTGAGCCAAAATCAATCACCATTAAAGAACCAAATACTTAAACTACTTCAGTCTGTGTGCATTGCATTTATTTAATACACAAGTTTCACAATTTGAGTTGAATACTGAAATAAATGAACTTTTCCACACCATTCTAATTTATTGAGAGGCACCTGTATAGATATATATATATATATACAGTATCTCACAGAAGTGAGTACACCACACACATTTTTGTAAATATTTTATTATATCTTTTCATGTGACAACACTGAAGAAATGACACTTTGCTGCAATGTAAAGTAGCGAGTGTACAGCTTGTATAACAGTGTAAATTTGCTGTCCTCTCAAAATAACTCACCACACAGCCATTAATGTCTAAACCGCTGGCCATAAAAGTGAGTACACCCCTAAGTGAAAAAAATCCAAATTGGGCCCAAAGTGTCAATAATTTGTGTCAATCCCACCATTATTTTCCAGCACTGCCTCAACCCCCTTGGGCATGGAGTTCACCAGAGCTTCACAGGTTGCCACTGGATTCCTCTTCCACTCCTCAATGACGACATCACGGAGCTGGTGGATGTTAGAGACCTTGAGATGCTCAATAGGGTTTAGGTCTGGAGACATGCTTGGCCAATCCATCACCTTTACCCTCAGCTTCTTTAGCAAGGCAGTGGTCGTCTTGGAGGTGTGTTTGGGGTCGTTATCATGTTGGAATACTGCCCTGCGGCCCAGTCTCTGAAGGGAGGGGATCATGCTCTGCTTTAGTATGTCACAGTACATGTTGGCATTCATGGTTCCCTCAATGAACTGTAGCTCCCCAGTGCCGGCAGCACTCATGCAGCCCCAGACCATGACACTCCCACCACCATGCTTGACTGTAGGCAAGACACACTTGTCTTTGTACTCCTCACCTGGTTGCCGCCACACACGCTTGACACCATCTGAACCAAATAAGTTTATTTTGGTCTCATCAGACCACAGGACATGGTTTCAGTAATCCATGTCCTTAGTCTGCTTGTCTTCAGCAAACTGTTTGCGGGCTTTCTTGTGCATCATCTTTAGAAGAGGCTTCCTTCTGGGACGACAGCCATGCAGACCAATTTGATGCAGTGTGCGGCGTATGGTCTGAGCACTGATAGGCTGACCCCCCACCCCTTCAACCTCTGCAGCAATGCTGGCAGCACTCATACGTCTATTTCCCAAACACAATCTCTAGATATGACGCTGAGCACATGCACTCAACTTCTTTGGTCGACCATGGCGAGGCCTGTTCTGAGTGGAACCTGTCCTGTTAAACCACTGTATGCTCTTGGCCACCATGCTGCAGCTCAGTATCAGGGTCTTGGCAATCTTCTTATAGCCTACGCCATCTTTATGTAGAGCAACTATTCTTTTTTTTCAGATCCTCAGAGAGTTCTTTGCCATGAGGTGCCATGTTGAACTTCCAGTGACCAGTATGAGAGAGTGAGAGCGATAACACCAAATTTAACACACCTGCTCCCCATTAACACCTGAGACCTTGTAACACTAATGAGTCACATGACACCGGGGAGAGAAAATGGCTAATTGGGCCCAATTTGGACATTTTCACTTAGGGGTGTACTCACTTTTGTGGCCAGCGGTTTAGACATTAATGGCTGTGTGTTGAGTTATTTTGGGGGGACAGCAAATTTACACTGTTATACAAAGCTGTACACTCACTACTACTTTACACTGTTAGCAAAGTGTCATTTCTTCAGTGTTGTCACATGAAAAGATATAATAAAATATTTACAAAAATGTGAGGGGTGTACTCACTTCTGTGAGATACTGTATATATACAGTGGGTACGGAAAGTATTCAGACCCCCTTAAATTTTTCACTCTTTTGTTATATTGCAGCCATTTGCTAAAATCTTTAAGTAATTTTTTCCTCATTAATTTACACACAGCACCCCATATTGACAGAATTAAAACACAGAATTGTTGACATTTTTTGCAGATTCATTAAAAAAGAAAAACTGAAATATCAAATATCACTTAAGTATTCAGACCCTTTGCTGTGACACTCATATATCCTCCTGAGACCCAGCTATGGAGTTTTTGCCTCTGTAGTGGACATTATATTTGAGTGAATTTCTCTGAGACCTCACACGTCACAGTTTTAAGTCTGGAGTCCTGTACAGAGCACATTCAGGACTTTTCAGAAATACTAAATGTTTGGATGTTTCACCAAGACCACTCCCTCTCCTTGGTTTTTAAAAATGGCTGACATTAATTTAGTGATAAAATTGTACATCCTTATGGAAATATGATAATATTTTGTAATTATAATTTAAATCTGACTAATTTTCTAATTGTTTGTCATAAATCAACATCTCAGGAAAATGTTATGGGGTTTCAAATCAAAATATGAGCTTCTGTTATGAAACAGGACATAATTTAATACATGTCCACTGTAGAGGACACCAGGACTGAAAGCATGTTTATTACACATTTTGGGAGACAAAAGAATTGAATAGGAAAACAAATTATATATCAATATTCTTATGAAATATTAGATATTATTATGAAAATCTGGCCAATTACTACTCCCATTATTACACTTCTTTTTTCAACATGCTGTCCCAACAGCACTTTAATATGCAAATTAGATAGTGTATAGATAACATTGTGCTTAATGGGAAAACCAGTTTATGGAATTTTTACACACATATTGCATAAAGTAAAATGGTATATCAAAAAAAAAACCTTTTTTGGTTGGGGGGGGGGGGGGGGGTTTTTTATATATTTTATAACATAGTTGAGAGCCATCCTTAAACAAAGTTAGTTATAAAAAAAATCCTGAAACCTAAAAATTGATTGGTGATTTAAAAAAAATTCCCATTGTTTTTGCCTCTATTCTTGTCATTTTATGTTTAGAAAAACTGAGTCCTGGTGTCCTCTACAGAGGACATAGCATAACTTATGAATAAAACATAATTTTTCAAAAATGTTATTTTACCATTTTTTTCTTATGCTCTAAACAATGTAATGACATGAAAAAATACTAAATTCACAAAGCTTTTTATTTCTGGTTCTCAGGAGGATATTTAACTCAGGTGCTGTCCATTTCTTCTGATCATCCTTGAGATGGTTCTACACCTTCATTTGAGTCCATTTGTGTTTGATTATACTGATTGGACTTTTTTAGGAAAGCCACACACCTGTCTATATACGACCTTACAGCTCACAGTGCATGTCAGAGCAAAGAGAATCATGAGGTTCAAAGGAACTGCCCTGAAGAGCTCATAGACAGAATTGTGGCAAGGCACAGATCTTGCCAAGGTTACAAAAAAAAATTTCTGCTGCACTTAAGTTTCCCAAGAGCACAGTGGCCTCCATTCCGTAAATGGAAGACGTTTGGGACGACAGAACCCTTCCTAGAGCTGGCCGTCCGGCCAAACTGAGCTATCGGGGGAGAAGAGCCTTGGTGAGAGAGGTAAAGAAGAACCCAAAGATCACTGTGGCTGAGCTCCAGAGATGCAGTCGGGAGATTGGAGAAAGTCACCTCACTGCAGCCCTCCACCAGTCGGGGCTTTATGGCAGAGGTGCCCGACGGAAGCCTCTCCTCAGTGCAAGACACATGAAACCCCCGCATGGAGTTTTCTAAAAACACCTGAGGACTCCAAGATGGTGAGAAATAAGATTCCTGGTCTGATGAGACCAAGATAGAACTTTTTGGCCTTAATTCTATGCGGTATGTGTGGAGAAAACCAGGCACTGCTCATCACCTTTCCAATACAGTCCCAACAGTGAAGCATGGTGGTGGCAGCATCATGCTGTGGGGTGTTTTTCAGCTGCAGGGACAGGACGACTGGTTGCAATCGAGGGAAAGATGAATGCGGCCAAGTACAGGGATATCCTGGACGGAAACCTTCTCCAGAGTGCTCAGGACCTCAGACTGGGCCGAAGGTTTACCTTCCAACAAGACAATGACCCTAATCACACAGCTAAAATAACGAAGGAGTGGCTTCACAACATCTCTTTGACTGTTCTTGAATGGCCCAGCCAGATCCCTGACTTAAACCCAATTGACATCTCTGGAGAGCCTAAAAAAGGGCTGTCCACCAACGTTTACCATCCAAACCTGACAGAACTGGAGAGGATCTGCAAGGAGGAATTGGCAGAGGATCCCCAAATCCAGGTGTGATAAACTTGTTGCATCTTTCCCAAAAAGACTCATGGCTGTATTAGATCAAAAGGGTGCTTCTACTAAATACTGAGCAAAGGGTCTGAATACTTAGGACCATGTGATATTTCAGTTTTTCTTTTTTAATAAATCTGCAAAAATGTCAACAATTCTGTGTTTTCCTGTCAATATGGGTGCTGTGTGTACATTAATGAGGAAAAACATTTAACCCTTAAATGATTTTAGCAAAATGCTGCAATATACAAAGAGTGAAAAATTTAAGAGGGGCTGAATACTTTCCGTACCCACTGTATATATATATATATTATATATATATAATATATATATCTAGATATAATAATTATTTAATTATCACAGAATTTAGGCCAACTACACTGTAAAAGAAATGCTGTGAAATGCAACACGATCACAGCCAAGTTTCGATGTGTAATAAAGCAGGATTAGGAGGAGCAGGATCTTTGGACTGAATGAGATGTACACGGATTAGAGGTGTTGACTCTTGTCTGTGTGACTATTGGACAAAAGAACTGTCAATCATCCAATAGCAAAACCCCTCAGGTCAATTCCACTGCCCGAGCAAAACAAGGGTCTGTAAAGACCCTGTGACACAGGACAGAAGGGAAGAGAAGTAAGAAAGGGACAGCGAAAGAGAAGAGAGAAACCCAAAGTGAATGAAATAAGAAACCAAAAACACACCTGAGCTTGGAGTTGCATAAATGAATCAACAATATCAGGATGATCCCTGGTCCCTAAAAATATAATAAAATAAACTTAAAAATATCTAATAATAGATATATAAACAGCAAAAGAACAGATCGCCAGTCATGTGGAACGGAAAAAAAAAAAAAAAAAAAGGGGTCCCCCCAACTGGAACGAATATCGCACACGTGAGAGAAGTAGGGCAGAGAAAGAGGAGGGAACATGAACGACTTGAAGGCAGTTGCGAAAAACGAAAAGAGGAAAAACAAAGAAAGACAGATCAATGAGTCCGTTCTGAAGGGGCGAAACAAAGAAGGAAAAGAAATAGAAGTAACGAGAGAAAGAAAAGAAACCTAAAAAACAAAAGAAACAGTGGGTTTGGAGTGGGAACCCAGGAGGCACCTGTTACTGTGATGACACTTGTGTTGCTTGCTTTCTTTTTAGTGTGCGTTTTATTGTTTTCATTGTCTGTAAAATCAATTCAGACACCCGACTGGCCCGCCGTAGCTGGTGAGCGCTTGGTTCCCACCACCACCCCGGAAGAGCAAGGTAGCAGTCAGTCCCAAACTTCCCTCCCTTAGCTGTTCCCACACTCCAAACAAGACCCCGCCCCCTCAAACCAGACCCCGCCCATCCATCAAACCCTGCCCATTCACAGAAAACAAATGACAAACAAACACACAGGCCACGGCAGGTCCTCTCGGCCATGACACCTGATAAGGATAAGAGTGTTATCGCTCACATTTCTGCTGATTCGGAAACGATGTGGTTAAAACAAAAGAACGTGATGAATGACAAACAAGAAGTGAGGGATGCAAGCACGCTATTGGACACATGCAAAGACCAACTATGTGACTGTGTGTGTTTTTGAGTCATGCTGGACAATTTTAGGCTGTTTTCACACTTCTTGTAATTGGTTGGTCCAAACCAGAAAATGACAATTTGATTAACCAAGTCAATGTGTGACTTGACTTCCTTGTAATTATTTGTGGAATTTATCAACAATTTCTGAGTAAAAATGGTTTCAAAGTCCTACATCACATTTTTTTCAGTGTAAGTCCTTTCATTAGATTTACATCAGTAATTGCGTTACATTTCATTCCTTTGTATGTCTCTACATGTAGCAGAATGGCAATAAAGCTCACTTGACTTGAATCTGCAAGCTGACAGTAACCAAGCAAAAGAAGGCATGTTTTTCATTCAAATCAACAAGAAAAGTGTGTGGAAGTGGTGTAATGCAAAGAAAGAAGCCCTAAGACAAGTTTAACAGGTGCACAAAAGCAAAATCCCCAATTTATGAATGTGTATCCACAGCATTACTGGTAAGCAGCGCTGCATTCATAATCATATTAATACAAGCAGACCTTCTCAGTGACAAACTGGGATAAATTTAACCATGAATCCCGACTATATTGTTTGCGATTGTTGTTGATAGTGAATTAACACACTTACGCAACTTCTGGGCTATAATTCTAAGTCTTTTTTGTTGTTTCTATAGAAAAACATTAACATAATTTGGAATTAGTATTAGGAATTTCACTGTTTCAACAACCTGAGTATGATCTAAAATTCTCTTGATTTGTGTAATGTAAAAAGAAATTTCTCAAACGGGAAAAATTGTGATTATAGTGATTATAATTTTTGAGTTTAATAATCATGATTATCAGTTTAACCAATATTGTGTCAAATTTGCTTTGGTGCACATTATAACACACTGTTTAAAGCAACTACTGAAACGCAATAGTACATTTATTTAGTGTGTGGTCCGATTTATCATTGTTCAGCAAAATGTACCAAGTGAAATCCAGTCATTGTTTTGTTATGATTTGTAGAAGAAAAATAACTTTTTGTACTAGTATTCATACTTTTGTAGAGCTAAAGACCAGATAATTTCAGATAAATATATAAATATAAATATATTTGGAAAATAGCTATCACAAAATCGCACTTAAAAAAAAAATGTACATTTGGTATTAAGATCCATCTCAGGTGGTCCAATCACAAGTGGTGAGCACTCAATACCGATGTAAACAGGGTATGAACTGTGTTATGGTCAAATAACTGAATTCACATTCAGATGCATTTGTAGCATAAATGCTAATGCATCCTGATGTGCCCCTGACAAGAGTGAAGCACTGTCTACTCACCTGTCAAACAATCAATCAGATCACCTGAAATGACCGTTAAATTCCAGGTGTAAACAGGACTAAATGCATTCGGATCCAGATCAGAATCTCTAGTGTGAAAACGCCCTTCACCTAAGCGTGTGTGAAACTCATGGGGTGAAAATTTCAAGCAGAACAACAGGATCAAAAGTCACCACACCATTTCAGAAAACAAGAACCATTTCATAAGATCATGCCCATTTCTGAACTCTGTTTCTGTATGTGCGGGTTTAAAAAACAGATACATGCAAACAACTGGAAACAGTGACAGTAAATATATCAAAACCACAAGATTTCCTTCGCCCTCTGCAGCTGGTTGTTCCCAGCATGCCTACCTTGCTGGAAGATGGTCAAAGTAACAGAAGTGACCAATTCAAACAGCGCTTTGATTGGGGGGAAATGATTCGTTTCACTGGCAAATATGTGGACCATCTGCAAGAGAACAAAATCAATGAAATGAAACTCATAAGAAGCAGCACAACACGTTCAAGGCTTCTGAGTTCTCAAAATCAAATTTAAGCATTTTAAGGCTTACACAATAAAACCATACAATCTCAAAATAAATCATGTAATTCAGATTCTAATTAAACAGGCTGGGGCACACATTCAACTAAAAAACATGGCTATTGAAAGTTTAAAATGCTCAAGATATGTTTTATAAAATATATTTACATATGTAATGAAATGTATTTATATATTTTTATATCCATACACACGAGTTAGAGGTTGCTGATATGATAATGTGTTTAAAGAAGGGCAATAAAAAGATTATTGCGCAGATCAAAAAGATGAGGGAGATAAAAATGTGCAAATATTACACAAATCTACAACGTACAACATATTACCAAAAAAACAACAAAGTAAACATTGTCATAATTCATCAACATTAGAGCATAAGCAAAACATCTGCAAGTATGTGTGCATATTGAGTGAATGCTCTATAACTGCGAGCATGAGGATTACTTTTGACTTTGAACGGTAGAGGCTTGCCTATGCATTTCAATCACATTAGGTTGTATCAACAATTCTGTTTTCATCCGAAATTGACAGATTCAACAATAAAATAATGAATTTTTGCAACACTGACACGGTTACCAAGCTGAATTGAAACAATGAATTAAATTAAGCTGAATAATCACACTAATATGTTCTATAGAGCTACTGGTTTTCTTTCTATTTAAACAAATTGACTCTCTAACACTCGCAATCTCTATTCTAATTTATCTAGTATGTTTTTAGTAGTTATAAACAAAAAAACAACCTTGACCCCTACACACTTGCATCTGATTCTATTTTACTTACTAAATGTTTCCTTGAATGGCTAGCATATTAACACTAGCATTCTCTATTCTTTTTCTATATTCCATCTACATGTATTCTTTTTATTTATTTTAAGAAAAAAAAAACGTGCTACTTGTACTGCGTTAAGACTAATCGAGACTTGTCACAGCACTTACATATCATTGCTCTTTTGTTGGTTTTGATTGCTTCTATTGTTCTCATTTGTAAGTCCCTTTGGATTAAAGTGTCTGCTAAATGACTAAATGGAAATATTTCATAACTGACGCATTTCCAACATTAAACACTGTATTTCCTGTTTTATTAACTTGAAGCTGCTTTGAAACAATCGGTGTTGTATAAATAAATGTGACATGATAATTAAGACTTTAGTCATTAACTTTTATTTTTTAAGGACCCACATGGACATTACATCCTGTATGAACATTCATTTGTCATCCTGTGTTTCGTGTACCTGGCGTGTTAAATCCAGCGCTGACGCCTGCGGTATGGTACTGTACATCTGCCCCAGCATCTCACTCAGCTGAGACACCATGGGGGCAAAATCATGCAGGAGAGTTTTCACAGACTTCTCAAAGATGGCACACACCGCCTGAGAGAGAGCAGAATTAAATCTGTCCTGCATCCATATTGAAAAGATACAATGAAACCTGAGCAAATGACTATGGCACGATCTGGAGATGAGGCAGAATAAGAAGTCTGAGGTGAATCATACCTCCACAACCTGAGAGTCATTCAGCCATTTACTGAGGACCGTCTGTATCAGTGCAAAGACCTGCTGGAGCACCACCACCACCTAGAAAACAAACACACTCGAGTCCACCTCTGACATATTGAAAACGTCTGCTTCGCAGTGACCGCGGCCAGCTGGAAGGTGCTTACAGGGTTGGGGCCTGTCTGGGGCGGGGCTGATTTGATGGGCGGGGCATTCTCTCCTGACTCCTCCTCCTGTTTGGTGATGTCCAGCGTGGTGAAGAGATTGGATAGCAGACCGAGGATGTGAATAATGGCCAGTTTATTCGAAGGGTTTGGCTGAAAAGAGAAACCAGGGTCAGATTGGTATTTGACATGCCTTTTCATTTTAAAGGGGCCATATTTTACAATTTCAAAGCATACAGACAAAATTTTTTTTTTAAATCCACTTATAAATTCATGCACCATAAACAGTCCTTACCGAGCTGTTCATGACCATTTTCTCTGTCTATCACACATTAGATTAAACAGAGTGTTTTTGCTACTGTACCTTTAAAGACATGCTATTTAAACGACATCTACTATGAGTGGCTAAACTTTGCATACTAGCATAGCTCAATCTGTTGTTCGTCAAGGCAGACCAATAAAATAAAATCACAATATGGCTTAACGCAATGTTAAAGAAAAGAAATGAATGCCACTTTTAATAAAAACTATTATTATTGTAATTTATTCTGTAAAATAAAACTATTACTATTGTTCTTAAATATTTTATTTTACAGTGAAAAAATAATAAGGGGCTCTTTATTTTTGTCTACACATTTTTACCGATTTCTACCTGTTTTTGCAGAATAGTTTAAATAAATTGTCTCATGGACAGGAGAAAGAGTTCTCCCTACATAAAAGGGTTATTATAGTAAAAGGAAACTAAAACCAATTAACAAATAATCAAACAAACAAATAAATGTTACCTGAAATAAAATAAATTTAAAACATTAATTATTTTTAAGCTAGTTCTTAGCAAAGAAACATTACTTGTTTTGATTTCTCATTTTCAACTTGCTGAAACTAAACTGAAATAAAATTGCATAAAAACTAAACAGACATTTAAAAAAATAAATAATAAAAAGGACAAAAACAATAAAACTTTAACAAAAATTAAAACAGAAATTATTAAAATAAAAACTAATTCAAAATATAAAAAAATAATAATAAGGCATCGCACTATAATAATGGAACAAACGAATACTAACACTTCTACATAGTATACATTAAACATTTCAAACGAGCATGAAAAATCCCGCAATATGAGCCCTTAAAACAATCAATTTCAGTGCCCATAATGGTACAGAGACAGAACGGTGGGATGGGCGTTCGCTCCTGGGAACATCAGCTGTAATTAAAAGAGTCGTTAAACAACCATTAGGCCAACAGTCTAATTACTGCTGTTAGCTCCATGACAACAGCTCAGTGATTGGCGGAGAGGCAGAGCGAGTCGCTACACTGTCCTCCTTCCTGTGTGACATCATACACAAGCACAAAAGAAAGAGACGCTCAATTAAACCTTTAACAAAGGCACTGGTGCACAGGCAGCCTTATTTTCCAAAGGTTAACCTGGAAGAAGATTATACTACATGCCTACTTTAAAAAATAAGTACATTTAAATCACTTTTATAAAATAAAGTTCAGTAGTTTTAATGGTAAAAATAATTAATGAATTCAATTGATATATGACGTCAGAGATGCATGCATGTGTTGTCTTTTAAAAACGGCTCATCCAATCAGATATCAGAGCCAGAACCATTTGTTTTATAAAGAACATGTGAAGAACTGTAGACTACGTTCCTGTTTACTTTGAATATTTTGAGCAATTTTACTGACAGCGCCTTCTGAAAATAGCATCAGAGGAGATGCATGAGATCTGATTGTTCAGACACATCCTCACAGCGTCTGTGGCCAGCAGGGGTCACTGTGTGAGCGGCCCATCACAGCCTGTTTACAGAGGCTGATGTAATGTCTTTCTGGGAAGGACCAGACGGGAAGGAAAGGTATAAGAAAACGAAAGTCAAAAACAGACATGCAGCACGTAGAAAGAGAACACATGTGTAGCCGGACTGGAAATAGGAGTGAACTCGGTTTAGATTTGACATGCATTTTGATAAGATGCAAAATAAATGCAATGCGAAAGTATTTAGAAGCTAGATTTTGACGTCTGGGAGTGACGTTTGCTTATGCATGCAAAAAGGTGGTTGTCAGGGTGTTTAGTTGAAAAGAGTCTGCTGTAACATTCTGGTCTTTAGACACAATTTCAATACAAGTCCGTGGGATTTTTTGCCTGTTTTTATATCAGCCAGATGAAAATTGTGAGTGTAAATGCTTAGAAAAGGTACAGCTGCACATTCTGATCCGTAGATATGCAGTGGAATGCAATACTAATTAAATCATTTTATTTCTCCCATTATGTCTTAAGATGTGCAACATTTTTTGATGCACTAAAACAATTTTTTTTACTTAATCCAAAATTACAGTTTTCAAATAAAAACTGGTATTGTATAAACCGAGTTGTACAAATGTTAAAGGTTTAAATTGCACACAAGGCAGTTTTATGCTAACTTTTTAATGATATATTAATTTGTTGCTGAAATATGATTTAAATGGTGTCTGTATTAAAAACTTGTTTTCATGACAGATTTATTCAAACGTACTTTAAATAATGAAGACAACAGCTCAAGTAAAAATATCAAATGTAATATAGTGCATATATTTATCAAAAAGCTCCTCTCAAGAGTCATATTTTCTGGTTTTCCTGAGGTAAACGTCTGATGTTCATTAATGTTTATTTCGTGCTATAGCTAGGAATTAAACACGAAAAGATGATCGGTCCACTTGCAACAAAGCAGAAAATTTATTGCGATTGCTGAATGGGATGCACACTATAAATGTTTAGTGGAGTAATGTTCACACATCAACTGAATACAGCACAGAGTAAAAGGTTCACTGATTCATTAAAATGAAGATCAAAAAATAAAGAGAGATTAATACTGTAAATACGACTTGATCCCACACAGAAACGTTGTCCTTGTAGTTCATCAACATGGTGTATACACAGACTAGGAGTTTGCACCTATACCATTTTTTCCGAACCAGATCCGATTACACAACAATTCTGAGTAGGCGGCCAATCCAGCACTGTTTTTGTTCTAATCATGTAGAATTCTATACCTCCCCCCCGTGTGGTGACCTGATCATCATTGTTTTGTGGGTTAAATACACAAATCTACTAAATATAGACCAACTCAATTTTAACGAAAATAAACAAAGAAAAATTAGATAATCATTATTCTATGACAAAAATACTATATAAAATAGGTTTATTGGATAATTCAGCCTAGCACAAAAGTTATTCTAGACAAATCGTAAAGTGCTCAATAATTTTATACAAGGTAAAAATTAGTGAAATAAACAATTACTTAGAGGGGAAACAAATATAAGTGGGAATAGTGGTTTTTAGGGACTAAAATCTGGTGAAATGTTACACTCTTTAGCTCTTTGCATTGTGTCAAACACCTTCATGAAAAACTAAGTAAATAGATTATATATAAAAGATTATACAAAAACCTTGCAGCGCTAGAGGTGCTGGACGGTGATCCCGGTGGTAAGCCGCAACCCGGTTACATCACTTGCCCCCGACCCCCACCGTCGTTTAGATTTTTTTTTAGTAATAAAAATCATTTAGTTCAGTGAAAAAACAGACACTACAATTAAAAACAACGCGGCTGCTCAATGCAGCGTGCCAAAAGATAGTCGCATCACAGATCAGATTTCATTTATCACGAGCTGACTGACAAGAAGAGTGAGGTGTGAGGACAGACAAGACGATCGCGGATGATTTAGTTTCTAAATGAAATGCAAAAGCGCCTGTTTGGCGATATTTTTGTATTTTGAAAAGCCTGTTGACTTTGCCGTTTATCTAAGGTGATTTTGTTTCTTATTTAATTGGTTCCACATTGTTTGCTGATTTTTACTTTATTTAAAATTTGTGTCATTTATTTATTTTATTTGACATCAAGGTGTATGCCGTTCCTCCAAGCTTTCTTATTCGTTTTGCTAATAAACTTTCTAAGTTTCTTATTTATTTGGTTATATATTAAACATGTTTACTTATTTCCAGTTTTGTATACATATTAAACTTTATGTAGTTATTTGTTTTTATATTAGGCATAGCCTGCCCTATAGAATGGTGTATTTGTTTTGTTAATAAAAGTTCTATGTTTTATATATACGCTAAAGTGAGTTTGACGTTGTATTTTGTTGTTGCATTCAAGCAATTGACGCCTAACTGCTGCTAATTCTAAAGTGAAAGTAAAAGCTCAACGGCGGCTTTTAAGCTATTTTAAAACGATGGGGGGGAAAGCGGAGGAAAAGGGGAACGGCCCCTGCCCCGTGGTGATACGGTGTTGTCATCCACGCGATTAACGATGGGAAATTTCCTCACAGTCACAACACGAATGTCGGACTATAAAGTAAAAGAATTTCTTCAAAATGCATAGCCCACCGTAATGGAGGCAGCAACAATGATAGATAGTACAGAAAAAAACCGGCTGATTAATATCTTTTATTGCGCCAAAAGTATTATAATACAACAGAGCTTATGCGAATTCCCATGCACAGGAATGATGCGCTTGAAGCAACATGGAGTCACGGTGCGCAGCTTCGCATAGAGAAGTTCAAAGCACAAAGAGAAGAGATACTGATGTGTAGTATATTATATCTGTGCGATAGTTTATTGAGCCTTTTCTTTTAACAGTTTTAAACTTCAGTTTACATTTAGTCATTTAGCAGATGCTTTATCCAAAGCGACTTACAACGGAGGACAATTGAAGGCAATCAAAATCAACAAAAACGTGCGCTCTTGGATGAGAGTTTCGTAATTCTAGGACTGTCATAAATGAAAACACGTTCACGCAGTTTGATGCTGAATGGAGGATGACAGACAGCCGCAGATTAGAGAAGAGTTTACGTGAATTTGAATTTAATGACTTAAATATTCATCTGTACCTCACATTAAACCATTGGGGGGGGGGGGGGAACACATCTTTAGAACACTTGGAATATAGTGCACGAGAACTGTATGGTGCTTTATAATGTTTTTTTGTTTAGTTTTTTGCCTTTTGTGGGGCTTATCAATAACACAGAATGGTAAACGCAGAATATTGGATTTGGATCGGTCTCGTCTGACCAATACCCGATCCGGCAGAAAATGCCAGCATCAGAGCTGATACCGATACCGATATAGGATCTGTGCATACCTAACACTGACTGATCGGAAAAGTACTAATCAAACTTTGTCTCGGATAATATTTTCAGGTGAATACATTTCAGTGCATCACTAACAAAGAATTTTGCGCTTGACAATTTAGCACACACAATTTTAGCAAGCATGAACACCAAAACAAATAATGTCAGCACTTATTGTATTTAAAAGAATGTTTTGATGGCAAAAGAGTGAATGTTTGAATATGAGCTATTTAAAAACAGTGTCAGTTCACTAGTCTGCTGTTTTTTCAGTTTTTCCATTGATCCTGCTTTAGCCTTTTTTTTGGCACGTCTATTTGTGAAACAAAAATAGATCAAATATCTGCCCATATTGTGTTTGAAATGTCAGTTACTTAATATGAATCCACGCAGGGCTCTCAGTAACATTAAGTCGATTTCTCCTGCGGTTAACTCTTCCAGTGCCTAGAGTAATGCCAATCTGTTCCTGCTGAGAAATGTTCCATCCTATGACACGCACACGCAGATGCAGGGTCTGTTCACAAGCAACCGGGCCAAACCAACACACGATACCAATAAACAAACCTACAGGCCTGAGAGGATGTCAGTCGAGGGGTTTAATGTCTCACCGTCTCCCCTGCTAGTTTCTCCAGTTGTTGGATGTACGGGGTGATCAGAGAGTGAAGGTTCCTCAAGATCTCCTCCACCGGCAGCGCGGACAACAGAAAGCCCAGAGCCTGCATCAACCACATACACTGACTCGTCTAGAGAAAAAGAGATTGAAAAGACGAACAGATTTAATGGTGTCATAACTAGGCGAGACGCATTTTCAGCTTCAAATAATGTTTTTGCCCTCAGTGAAAGCAAAAAACCCATGCAAAGTGCCAAAAATCACAGCCGAAGAGAACATATTTGATGTTTAATAAACAATTATGCCCAGCTATCTGTAGAATCTTTAAAATCCCATTAAAAACCCTTTCTATGACTTACACAAAAAATGAATACCGGAAAAACACACACCAGTAAATGTGTAATAATGTGTTTTACACTTCAATTTATACTGTACATATATACTATGGGTTTACAACTTTTATGGACTCGATTTCAGACCAATAAGATTTCACTGCATTAAGTGTAAACTTTATATCACAAAGATGTGGTCGAGAGGCGCTTGAATAAAAAATAATAATAGTAATAATTTTGCAATGATGTGCACTAATGAATTGTGCAAAATGACACCATGAATGTATTACAAAAGTAAATATGATTGTATTTTTGTTTCATTTAGATTTTAAAAAAGGAAAAGACAAATAATTTGACTTTTTTTGTGTTACACCTAATCAGGATACTTTGCAAAGTGACTTAAATTGAAATTATTTCATAAACAAAATTATTACCATTTACAGCTCTATAAAAATTGCCTTTGTTTGAGCAAAAACAAATGGGTTTATTCATAACACAAACTCACCTTATGGATCTGTTTAATAAGTACTTCCTAGAAAAAAAATGGAAAAAGACAAACATTCAAAGGTGAAAAACTAATTTTGTCCCATAAGTGTCAGTATCATCATTAAAACGTGTAATACCTGTGAAACAGCGACTATATTGGCGGCGTATGGGGGCAGGTCGTATTTGCACTCTCTGCAGATCTTCTTTAGCGTGGAGACGCTGGAAACAGACAGGTCTGGATTGCCCAACGCCTGCAAAACCAGCGGCAGAACGCTGCTCAACATCACCGGATGATCCGCCAACCACTCTGCCAACGCTCCTACAGGGAGAGACGTAATGGGTAAATATCTGGCTGGAACACAAATTGGGTATCTGCGTGGGAAAGTAATTGTGTGCAATTGTCTGGCATGGACTAAAATGTGTGAAAACAGCCCAAATTGCTTGAGATGATAAATTACAATTTCCTAACACATAGAAATCCAGTAGCCCCTCACTGCAGAACACAAGATCCAGGGGGCGTGGTTGGATCCACATCTAGGGGGTGGAGATTGGTAGGTTTAGGGGTGGAGATGGGTGGGTTTAGGGATCAGGGGGTGGAGACGGTTAGGTTTAGGTATGTGTAAGGTGGGAGGAGTTGGATCTGGATCCAACCACGCCCCCTGGATCTTGTGTTCTGCAGTGAGGACCATCTCTAGAAATGAGTGTTTTTAATGCTATAGGAGCACCAGTATGCGAGCACACACCGATTGTGAACATGACCGTGTCAGCCAGCTGGACGTTGTTTATGTTGATTCTTGGAATGAGACCGATGAGTCCTGGGATGACGTCGGAATAGTTCACATCTATCGTTTCGGCGATGGACTGGAATCCGTACAACAGCGCTTCCGTGTGCTGGAATAAATAAATTGCACAAAATCCTGTTAAAAGGCACCATGTAGGTCTGCAAGATTTGGTTAAAAAAATCTAACAGCATTTTTTCCTGATAAAAATCGAAAATGCAACTTATAATTTTATATTAATATTTGTATTTTTATTAAGATTATTATTCAAATTTCAATATTTCAAATATATACAAAGATATCCAATTGTTATATAATCATATGAATATTATAGATAGAAGATTAGAAAGTTTTGCAGGGTTGTTTTTAGTTCTGCACAATTTTATGCAATATATTACAATTTTATGATTACTCAATGTAACGTAAAAGTAATTTTAAAGAGATATTTCACCAGTAATAAAAAACACCCATTAAGAACACTAGTAAAATAAATATGTATTGTGACAGTACAAAACTATGTATACTAATATTAAAAATATTCTAGTACAGTTATGAAGGATATGAACAGATTAATATATGATAAATACATAATATTAGTAAATTGAATATAGTTTGAAATTAACTTAATATATTAAATATTACTATTTGTATATTTGTTGTATATAATTTTTTGTCAAAATAAAAATAAATAAAAAAATTATGTGAATAAATTCATAATCTATTAATTCTTAATTTCCAAATGTTTAACCAGCAAGCTTTTTTTTTGGCGAAAGACTGCAGGAAGCCATTAAAGCTCTCATTTACTGATTTCGGTTTACGTGTTTGAGAAGATTTTTGGCGCATGCTGCTTTTTCAAATGCATCTTAGAAGCGACTCAAAATCATGGCAGAAGCAGAGATGATTTTGTATAGAAGAGTATTTACTGCAAACCAAGTTGTTCTAAAATGCTGAAAACACCAGATCATGAGCTGCTCGTGTGTAGATGAACACAGTGCCACCCCTTCACTATGAAACATGCAGCGCTTGTATTTATTTAATGAAAACCTTTGAGACTTGATAATCGCACCAAGCCATTATTGTGATTTTGGTTTTATCAATCATGCAGCCCTAGCCTCAAAAGTTTGCCCTTTTGCTTCAAATGTTTAATGACCCAGCAAAACCAATGAAAACTGAAGACTAAATCCATTGTTTTCTGACCTGCCATGTTGTTGTTGGCTCTGTATTGGTGAGGACTCGTCCCAGTTTGTCGTACAGGTTACTGAGTAATTCGGCTCCCAGCATCTCGTAGACGTACATCAGTGTGTCAGATACATCCACTCTAAAAAAGCCAAACAGAAATGTGTCATATTATCAACCCTTCACTCCTTGTAGCACGAACCCTTTGTTGTTATTGGTTTTATTTTCAAAGGACCAATGCATACGACCCCCCCCCCCCCCCCCCCCCCCCCCCCCCTCCCCCCCCCCCACCCCCCCCCCCACCCCCCCCCCCCCCCCCCCCCCCCCCCCCCCCCCCCCCCCCCCCCACCCCCCCCCCCCCCCCCTCCCCCACCCCCCCACCCCCCCCCCCCCCCCCACCCCCCCCCCCTCCCCCCCCACCCCCAACCCCCCCCCCCCCCCCCCCCCCCCCCCCCCCCCCCCCCCCCCCCCCCCCCCCCCCCCCCCCCCCCCCCCCCCCCCCCCCCCCCCCCCCCCCCCCCCCCCCCCCCCCCCCCCCCCCCCCCCCCCCCCCCCCCCCCCCCCCCCCCCCCCCCCCCCCCCCCACACCCCCCCCACGGCCCATTATATTTAAACATATAATTAATAAAAATTAACATTTTTAATTATTAAATACGTAAATATAAATATTATATTTAATTTACCATTTAAAAATATAATCTTTCAATATTTAATATTGCTCATTGCTAAACAGGAAACTTTGTCTCTGCTAGCCACTTCAGCAAAATCAACATGAAACTGCTGGGGTAGAGAAAATGTTACAAACAGGCCATGACTAAGTGTGAACACCACACACACCACACACATCCCTCACACACACACACACCACACACACACACACCCACACACACCAGACCTGTAGATTCTGAACTGCTCTTAGCGTCTGATGACCAGGGGAAGACCATATTCCCTCATACGTAGGGACTGCGCTTTGGCAGCAGAACATCTACGAGCTGGAAAATACACAGGATGTAGAACTGCAAGATAAATGGCCGGTTTCTCTGCCGCAAACGACATTATGGCATTTCCTGAAAACCACACAGGCAATCATCAAACAAAACTACATTTACACTACTGGCTGAAAAGGAAGGGAAATACAGTCACGGTTAGTATTAGGGCTGTGCGATTAATTGAAATCGAATCGAATTCGCGATTTGAGACATTGCGATTTCCTTATCGCAAAGCCTGCGATATGGACGCGGTATTTTGTTCTTTTGTTCCAGAGCATATGCATGACTGCCTTGAGTTGCAGTCTTACTAACCAACAGAGTGAGCGCACCTCCGTTCTCCCCAATCAGCACTGCTCTAACCAACTGCGTAAACACCCACCATTAAAAAAAAAAAAAAAAAAAACGGAAGAAGAAAAGCGGAAGAAAAAAAAAGAGAGAAGAGTGGGTCTCAGATCGATAGTCTAGGCTAATTAAAAACAAAGAAAAAAACATATGCAATTACGCTTTCAAAAGACAGACAATGGAAACAAAAAAGTTAATTGCAAGAGGCCTGGTCACAACCGCATATAAGAGCCCCTTACGGTTCGGTTTTCGTTAAATGAGAAAAAGAAAATGCTTAGATGTTTTTGTTAGTACGTGAACTTTATCTTACACATTTTATCTCCCCAAAGGATTAATTTGAAATAAGTTTATAATGCGTGTTGGCTATTCCCAATTCAGAAGAGCTCACACACAGCCTGTGTCTGTGAATGCTTCTCATACTCGCTCCTCTCTGCCCCACGCGGCGTGAATCCAGCGTCACGGACGAGCTGTTCATGCATGCCGCACTCACACAGCCTGTCTCGTAATGCTCATTTATACTCGCACCCGGCTCCGCACCGCAAGTCTCCACGAGTGCATCTGGCAGTATGGATGAGGCTTGACGCACGCGCAACCTGTGTCGACTCGCGCCTGGCTCCGCGTTTAAAACGAATTTAAATTCAGTCTAACTGCTTGCTAATTTAACTTGGGTGAAATGAAACATTCAGCACATTTTCCACTTGTTCTTAAAATCCCAAATACTTAAAATGAATAAATCAGCCTATGTAACATATGTAATACTTTAATAATTGACTTAAGAAATACAGTTCTTTATAAAAAATAAACAAATATTTTCTGTGAAATTCAGGAATTAAGTTAATTCTGCGGAAAAAGTAGTTATACAATTATAATCGTTGCCTGCTTGAAAAAAAAAAAAAAAACTAAAAAATTAGACCCCTCCCAAAACACAATAAACAATGTAATGGATTTCAGGGTTATAATGGGAAGGTATTGGTTTTTTTATGTAAAACTATAATGGTGTTTATTTGATGGATTCTATTGGTGGGATGTAATCTGGCAGATGGCTAACAATGGAACAACAGTAATTCCTATTGGATTAATGCCCAAAACAAAAAGGAATTTTGTAATGGTTTAATGGAATCTATAAGAATTTCTGTGATGGTTTCTGTTGTTTTTTTCAGCAGGGTAATGATACCTATACTGTTCTGCATATTATTGACAATATTGAGCTAAAGCTTGACTTATCGCAAATCAAATCGCAATCGCAATCTGTCAAAAAAAATCGCAATTTGATATTTTCCCCCAAATCGTACAGCCCTAGTCAGTATCACAAAATAAACCCAGTGTTAAGCCCCGTTCACACCAAGAACGATAACTATAAAGATAACAATAAAGATATAGATCTAAAAATCGTTCTTAATATTAAAGAATAGCACAGTCCACACCACAACCATAACGATAAAGGCACAGAGAAATGAAAACGATTATTCTTGGAATAATTTTTCAGATTTTTATTTTTCGATTCCGTGCATGAGTGAGGTCCTTTTAAAGAGACAGCAACCTAAATAAACCTGCTGCTGTCTGCCATTAATATTTATTTATACATTAAAGACTATCCAGAGTTATTTTAATGTTGAATAGATAATTCAGTTTCTGTGGTATTTCTGTACCTGAATATTATTTTAGATTAGATGATTGTGATTAGATGATTGTAGTTTAAAATACATCTAAAAAATACCCCAACTCCCCCCATAAGAGTCACCTAAAGCATGCAACTTGATTAAGTTGAAATCACACCGGTAGGATAGTGGTAGGTTTGTACTAAAAGTTATTATTGCTAATACTTCATTTCTTAATGGAGAAACAATATAAGTGTCCATAACCCAATAGCTTCTTTGTATTCCGTACAGCGGCAAAAAAACATACACACAAAATATTCAGCTAATGCAGACTGGAAGCACGCGCAAGGACACAAGCAAAGGACATTCCTGAATATTCAACACGTGACACACACTGCAGTAAACACACAGCACAGGTGTATATTCAGATACAGTTCAATGTCTCTAACAGAGACTCTCCATCACTGCTGGAGATAGAGATTAACACAACAAACCTCCACACACAATACAAACCTTTCAGTCCTGTTTCTAAGATCAATCAGCATGTTTACTGATGCTAAAAGTGTCCTATACATAAGACAGCAGCCTGTGTGTGTTAAGACGGGTTTAAGATGTCAACTGCTCACCTGTAGTGTGTACCAGAAGGTGAGCGTGAGAGAGCTGGTGGTCTCGTTGACGGGGTAGTGACCAGGGATGCCCGTGCAGAACATGATCATATTCACCAGAGCCAGAAAACTCTGCCAGTGCTCCACCTGCTCCAACAGAGCTCTGATAGAGAAGAGCAGAACAGACCTTCATCACACAGGAACACAATCACCAGCACTACATCATATTTGGAGAATATTTGTTACTAGGGATACAAAATATGTGACCCTGGACCACAAAACCAGTCTTAAGTAACACGGGTATATTTGTAGCAACAGCCAAAAATACATTGTATGGGTCAAAATTATCGATTTTTCTTTTGTGCCAAAAATCATTAGGATATTAAGTAAAGATCATGTTCCATGAAGATATTTTGTAAATTTCCTACCGTAAGTATATTAAGACTCAATTTTTTATTAGTAGTATGCATTGCTAAGGACTTCATTCGGACAACTTTAAAGGCGATTTTCTCAATATTTTGATTTTTTTTACAACCTCAGATTCCAGATTTTCAAATAGTTGTATCTCAGCCAAATATTGTCCAATCCTAGAAAACCATACATCAATGGAAAGCTTATTCAGTTCAAAGCACATTTATTCAGCTTTCAAATGATGCATACATCTCAATTTCGAAAAATTTACACTTATGACTGGTTTTGTGGTCCAGGGTCATATATGACTGACATTTACATTTAAGCCTTTAGTAGATGCATTTATCCAAAGTGACTTATAAATGAGGAACAAAAGCAATTTGTCAAGGTGCCAACAATATTCATAATATATAAGGCCAGGGTTAGTTGATTACAACTTAAAACTTAGGGATATAAGCAAACTAGACAAAGAGGGAGAAATGACAAAGAGAAATTGTGAGCACTAAGAAAAAAATATGAATGAATGAATTGAATGAAAAAATGATTTCCAGCCATCACGTATACATTGGGGGTCTATAAGTTTTTTAGTTTTTTTTTTTAAATGAATACTTTTTTTCAGGAAGGATACATTAAATTGGTCAAAAAGCCAGTAAATACATTTATAATGTTACAAAAGATTTATTTTTCAAATAAATGTTGTTCTTTGATCTTATTCAAGAATCGCTAAAATATTCAGCAGAACAACTGTTTTCACCATTGATAATAATCAGAAATGTTGCAAATCAGCATATCTGAATGAGTTCTGGAAGGATCATGTGACACTGAAGACTGGGGTAATGATGCTGAAAATTCTGTTTTGTATCACAGGAATAAATTACATTTTAACATTTATTTAAATAGAAAACATTTATTTTAAACTGTACTAATATTTTAGAATATTACTGTTTTTACTGTATTTTCAGATGAGAAAAGCCCTCCTTTATCTTTTGTTGTTGACGTCAAATGTGGTGCATTACTGTCAGCGTCACATGACAGGGAATCTGAGAGAAACATCAGGAATTGTCATTTAGTCTGACACCCGCTTCCATTCTTAGTTTGAGAGTGTGACAGAGCACCGACGAATGGAGTGAGATTTTAGCAGAAACTGCCTGTAGGTGTAACATGCCTGACCAAAATCAAGTCTGAGTTGGATACTGGGACACTGCCTTAGATATAGCCCTGAGCCGAGTATCATCTGCTCACTCAGCAAGAGAACATCCACAGAGACCAGAAGCTTTCAAAGTGAAAATCTCGCCATAATTACTACAACAGCATCCCTCCAGAGACTCGTACATGCACACATCTCACACAGAGTCCACAATTACTGATCAGTATATATCTCTGTTTGTACCTTGAATGATTCTCTCCCAGAGAGACAGCGATTCGACAGATGCCATGTGACGTTTCCATGTCTCCATTCTGTACGGCGTCTCGTAACTGTTCCTGTAGCTGCAACACCTGCGGCACCAACTTCAGGAGAGTGTTCACGTACCTGAAACACACGGACACAACGTTCAGGACTCAACACGAAACAACATTAGCAACACATTTAGCTTTTGTAATGTGAAATAAACTTCACTTCCTGTAGCTATTCTAACTAGTTTTTAGAAATAAAGACTGAAAGACTTATTGGAAGATTAATTGTGGTGACATTCAAGACCATTTAAACCCAAAGTTTAGCTTCTTACTTCTGGCGACTCTATCTCGGCTACAAAATTCATAAAAGTTGTGAAGATGATCATGATGAACAAAGGCTTGTTGGTCACAGGAAATTATCCAAAAGCTAATAGAAAAATTGTTGTTGAGGGAACCAGGGTGATTCTAACTTCCAAGTTGGCCTACAAAAATACGTCATCACTGCAGCGCTCTATGAGTGATATGTATATTTTGAATGCACTGCAATTTGCTTTGGATAAAAGTGTCGGCCAAATCCATAAATGTAGAAGCCATATTCAACAAGGAAAAATATGGTGAAAAGTGGGCAGCACAGGTGATAATAGCTGAGAAGGAAAGCCATTTCAGAGGTGGATAAAATTTTTTGATGCTTTTTGATTATTGTTTTCCCCCTGTAAAATAAGGTGCAATGAATCACTCACAATAGTACAGGAATGTGTATTAAGAGTGTAAATGGTCAATTTTGGGACAACTTTTTCTTACAAACACAGATTTTCACTTGAAAATGACATTAATTAATGGACTGGAGTGGTGTGGATTACTTGTGAATTATTGTAATGTTTTTATCAGCTGTTTGGACTCTCATTTTGACGGCACCCATTCACTGCAGAGCATCCATTGCTGAGTAAGTGATGTACAGTAATGCTACATTTCTCCAAATCTGTTCTGATGAAGAAACAAACTCATCTAAATCTTGTTGCCCTGAGGGCGAGTACATTTTCAGGTGAACTCTTCCTTTAATCTAATCACTGCCCTTGATAACACGCATACACTAAACGGAAGGTTTACCAGTGCAGTGATTTCACATGATGCAGTGGTTTTCAACTTGCTTGGCTAATTTACTTCTACACACATTCCCATAATGACAAAAACACAGCAAACAACATCAGCTCTAATCTGCACAATGTAGTTTCTCTTCTCTTGAAATCATCACGCTTTCCTTCATTTGTCTACAGCTGTTACCTCATTCCCACATCAACTTCTGTCATGTTCCTCACTCCTGCTGCCATCTCAGTGTTTCTGGAACAATCTGTCCTCACGCTCTCTCTCTCTCCCTGTCGCTCTCTGTCGTCTCATCCTCGTTTTGGTGTCAACAGCAGGAAAGATACACGAGTGGAAATGTTAATGAGGAGCGGACAAAGAAAAAGTATGAACAGCAGCTCATTACGGGCTTGTCTGTTAAAAGTTTAATTTACTCCTCTATTAGGCTTTACTCAGATCAGTGGCCAAAAAAAATTGCTTTTTAAAAATTTTTATAAACACATTTGACTCAAATCGGTTTAGTTTTATTTGTAGTAAAAAAAATTACAACTACTATAAAATAACATTTATACATCTATCTATCTATCTATGAGATGATATTTCAGAGATTGTGATGTAATATGATGATCTGTTCCAAAACCCAGTGAGTTGGCAGAATCTGAAAGCATCGCAGGCAAGCAATGTGAAGGCTGTACCAAACAGCAGGCAGCAACCTTATGCTGCTTTCAGAGATACTAGATTCGGTCCAAATTATAATGCAGTATCGCATGCATCCTTCACAGGTGATGCAATCACACAATGCAACGTTTACTTTTTAAACATACTAATGTCAAACTCTACTGGAATCAATTATGAGTCAAGTCAAATCCTGCTCTCCATTATTATATTAAATATTCATTATCTTCTGCTTGGCATTTTGACATTTCATGCCATGCAGCTTGATTTCAGCTGCTGATTTCAGTGCTAGACAAATTTCAAGTCAATGGAAACTTTCATCCTATATATAAAAAAGTTAAAAAATAAATGTAGAAAAAAAATCTAAACTAACAAATACAAAACAGGTTGTTGGACAACTAGTAAATTAGTTATGACCCATGCCTATACGTATGACATGGCCTGTATAAAGCATAGTGTTTCTTTGCCGTGTGACCTTGTCCTTCCTGGTTTAATTGATCTAATGACCGGTGAGGCAGTGTCTCTGGCGAGTGCATTTATTGAGGAGTTCTGGTTTAAGATGCTTTTACTAGAATAGGCTCTAAATAAATAAATAACCACATCAATGACACTCAAGGTCAAGGAGGGCTTTCAACACCATCAGGAAGATTCACGCAGCATGTCATTGCTAGTCACTGCACACCTGTTTGTGACCACTGATCAGTCTCAAGCAAAATACATTAATTATCAAATCAGAAATCACTACTGCTCTCATGCATGCTTCAAGATGATCTACTACGGCACAGTGTTTATTGAATAACCACTTAAATTTCTTCATATGACTTCACAATATGTTTAAACTGCTAGTCGGTGTTAAAAATACTAACCGCCAATTATATCATATGTCATAACCACAACATGCAGGCAGAGTTTCTCATCTTTGTTTGTGCCATCTTCTCTCAGACTAACAAATTTGAGCTTGTTTCATCAGAGCGCAGATTTATTCTCACCTCAAACACTCTCGTGTGATATCTTACTGTGCTTCTACAGACACAGACGCTCCCTCTTTCCCTCTCCCTGTAATTACCCTCAAACACCAGGAGACAGATGAAATGAGTTGCCTGGCAACAGGATGCATTTGATCCAATGGCATCCTCCCGAGAGGCTTGATTGTAATGAGGAGGCGATGTGGTGACGGAGACAGAGGATGGCGAGAGAGGACGAGGCATGGGCATGATGGAGAAAAGGACAAAAGTGAAATGAATAACGAAAATCAATGGAGAATCATTGATATGACCTTTAAGAGCAGGTGACACACCGGCCGAACTGAATTCAAAGCACCTCACGCTGGGATCTGGGTGTTTGAGAGCGAACTACAGACATCACATTCAGCAGCAGATCACAAAATGACAGCGCAGAGGAAAAACTCGCACACTAGCTGTCCATGCGTTTACTCCTCAAATCTACTGTCAGTCAAACACATGTCCCGAGGGCTGAATATGACCCATGGAGGAGTCTAATCTCACTCCTTTAAGGGAAAACATTTTTATTAAGAAAACAACCCCAAAATTACATCCAATCATTACATTGTAAAACCTGCTTTAAGTGAAATAACGGAATGATGAATTAATAAAATGATACATTAATAATACTAATTAATTATTCAGCGCTGTCAGCATTTGAGGAGGAATTAATTCACAGTTTAATTATGTCTGTAATTAAAATGAGCTGAAGAATTTCTTAAAGGTGACATATCATAAAAATCTGACCTTTCCAGGTTTTAAGTGCTATTATCAGGTCCCCGGTGCATCTACCAACCAAGGAAACGTGAAAAAGATTAGCCCAGTAACTTTGTTTAGGTAAGACTTTTTCTGCAAGAGTCTGAGAAAACGAGATTTCAGATTTCGCTGCCTTGGTGACGTGGCAAAGGGATCTCATAATATTACCGCCCCTTAATCTGTAAATTTAAACCCATGGTGCCGTTATTGTGTTTTTGCAAGCGACAACTGTATACTACTTCTAATGCCACGGCGAACGTTTGAGCAAAACATGCTAACTGTTCTATCATTGGCTGCACAGACGAGCACTGAACACTATTTACAGTCGCAGCCTCAGAGGAGACAGTGTATTTATTGATTTATTTACTGTATATTGCTGCTGCCACACAGATCTAAAATAAACCTGCGATTTATTTTCCAGCTGTTTACCTTCACAGACATAACGACTTGTTTTTTTGTAACTCGTGTGTTTTTTTAACGTAAACTTGTGTGCGAATGAGAACTTAGTTTAGTACTCACAAACTGTGACAGCCGCTTTCTGTCCGTGTACTTCGGATGTGTGCGCTCAGAAAACCATATATCAGAAGTTTAAACTCATATGGTTAAACGCATGATTCAGCGCGATAAACATGATAATCTGAACCAAAAACAGATGTTTTTAGCAGGTACGAGCAGTAATGGCGCAGCTCTATTCTGGAAAAGGGGGCGGGGAGCCAGCAGCTCATTTGCATTTAAAGACAAAGGCCCGAAAAACAGCTTGTTTCTGCTTCCACAAATAGGCATTTTCAAAATTATATAAAAAATTATCTGTGGAGTATTTTGAGCTGAAACCTCACAGACACATTCTGGGGCACCAGAGACATATACACGCTTTTTTTTATACAAATATTGACAAAAGGGTGCATTACAAGTAGTGGTTGACTGATATTGTTTTTTTGACAGCCGATGCTGATGCTGATGCCGATATCTTGGAAAGCAGGTTGGCCGATGGCCGATATAAAGCAGATATAATTTTATTTATATTTAAGAAATTTTAAATAATTTGAAAATTTATAAAAAAATAAATGTGTTAAATAAACATACTTATACATTAGATGACAAAGTATTTTTCATAAAATAAATAAATATTTAATAAAAAATATAATAAAAAAAAGGAAGTAAACACTGTAACCAAAAACTAAGTAATCTGGGAAGTTTGTGTGCATTAATCATAATTTTTCAAATAAAGCCAAGGTAACACTCATTTAACAAACAGCAAACAGGGAAAATGACATGAATATGACAGTGGGCAAATACATACAGCGCAGCATAGTTTGAAATCAGTCACGAGTTTAAAGTATGCCGATCGCGTGTCTCCAGTGACGCTGAACTCTCCTCCTGTCAGCATTCAATTCACACGGAACGTCCATCACACAGAGAACACGCGATCATGCAGGGTACACATGCACACTTCACAAGATCTCACAAATGGATCCCACTAAGTTTGCAAGGTTTGTGAAATTAAATGTTCATTAGTCATTTTTTTTCAAAAGATTGTTAATGATTTAAATGGTATTATGAAGCTGACGGCAAAAAAGGAATAGGATAAGGTTTGACCTTTAGTAATAATACCATATATATATAAAAGCAATCGTATATACTTTTTGTATGTTGCAATTTTGTAATTCCTTTAACCATTCTATCTGATATTAGAACGATTTTGTCACATTAAAATTAGACGAAGGTAACGAGACAGGGAATAAGAGGAGAATTTTGTGAGGACTGTGGCTCAGGCCAGCCACTCTCAGCGCCGTCAAAATAAAAGTCCGGCGCGCTGTCAAAATAAAAGTCTCGAACGCATCGGCCAAACAAGAAAACTTATCGGCCAATGCCGATATTTAAAAAAAATGCCAAATATCTGCCTTGGCGATATATCGGTCGACCGCTAATAATATGTCTCCTTTAATATTCATAACTGTTAATGTTTGGTTTAGGATGGCTTATTACAGTTATTCAGCCAAGTGTAGCTAGCGTTATTTTTTCGCATCAATAGTTAAATATTTAATGATCAACAATTTCATATATATATATATATATATAATATATATAGTATGATAGAGTGCTGATACGCGTTTGGGTCTCGGTCGGTGAACGCATATCTGTCAGATGTCTTGCGCTTGCTTGGCCATTTGTTGTGGAGAAAATAAGGAAAGTGTGTTCAAGCGACAGCAGAAAACAGTGTAAAAGTGGGTGAAAAAAAAAGAAATAGTCTTTGTGAGAAGCAGTCTTTATCAGCGGAAGTTAAAAACAGCTCATAAGTTAATTTACTTGTCTCATTAGTGTTTTGTGCAGTTGTCATTGCTAGGAAACGCTTATTTTGTTTACTGTGTGGAGACATGCTAATATCGCGTTTGGTCTCGTTCTGTATAGCGTATCTTGTCAGTGTCTGCGCTTGCCTGGCCATTTGTTGTGGAAAAAAATAAAGAAAAGTGTGTCCAGCTGAATTAATTTACTATTTTGTTAGACGGGTATAAAAAAGCTTAGTTTACCGTGGCAGCCGTCGCGTGAAGGCCTCCTCGTGTGAAGACCGAAGAGTGTAAAGACCACCTCCTCTACCGTGCGACTCCACCGAGCAGGACACCAGCAAAGGATAAGTATCGCTTTTTATTTATCCTCTTTCCTATTACTTGTTTCGCTTGTTTCAGTTTTTATAACCATTTCTTACTTTGTGTAAGTAAGTTGTTGTTTTTTAGCATTTAAGTTTGGCAGTGTTATTTTTTAGGAGTACTGATAAAACCTGGTCTTGATTTGTCTCATTGTTATTTATTTGAATTTCGTTACATATGTCTGAATGATTATGTCTGTATAGGTCATTTTATTAAGTTTTTAGTTGTAGTTAAGTTTGAATTATTTAATACTCACAACTAAATGGCAAAATGAATAATATATATAATTGAATTTTTTTATATATGTATATACAGTGGGGAAAATAAGTATTTAGTCAGCCACCAATTGTGAAATTTCTCCCACTTAAAAAGATGAGAGATGCCTGTAATTTTCATCATAGGTATACCAACTATGAGAGACAAAATGAGAAAAAAAAATCCAGAAAGTCACATTGTAGTATTTTTAAAGAATTAATTGGTAAATTCCCCGGTAAAATAAGTATTTGGTCACCTACAAAAAAGCAAGATTTCTGGCTCTCACAGACCTGTAACTTCTTCTTTAAGAGGCTCCTCTGTCCTCCACTGGTTACCTGTATTAATGGCATCTGTTTGAACTCGTTATCAGTATAAAAGACACCTGTCCACAACCTCAAACAGTCACACTCCAAACTCCACCCTGGCCAAGACCAAAGAGCTGTCAAAGAACACCAGAAACAAAATTGTAGACCCGCACCAGGCTGGGAAGACTGAATCTGAAATAGGTAAGCAGCTTGGTGTGAAGAAAACAACTGTGGGAGCAATTATTAGAAAATGGAAGACATACAAGACCATATAATCTCCCTCGATCTGGGGCTCCACGCAAGATCTCACCCCGTGGGGTCAAAAATGATCACAAGAACTGTGAGCAAAAATCCCAGAACCACACGGGGGGACCTAGTGAATGACCTGCAGAGAGCTGGGACCAAAGTAACAAAGGCTACCATCAGTAACACACTGCAACGCCAGGGACTCAAATCCTGCAGTGCAAGACGTGTCCCCCTGCTTAAGCCAGTAAATGTCCAGGCCCATCTGAAGTTTGCTAAAGAGCATTTGGATGATCCAGAAGAGGAATGGGAGAATGTCATATGGTCAGATGAAAAAAAAATAGAACTTTTTGGTAAAAACTCAACTTTCGTGTTTGGAGGAGAAAGAATGCGGAGTTGCATCCAAAGAACACCATACCTCCTGTGAAGCATGGGGGTGGAAACATCATGCTTTGGGGCTGTTTTCTGCAAAGGGACCAGGACCACTGATCCGTGTAAACGAAAGAATGAAAGGGGACATGTATCGTGAGATTTTGAGTGAAAACCCCTTCCATCAGCAAGGGCATTGAAGATGAAACGTGCTGGGTCTTTCAGCATGACAATGATCTTAAACACACCGCCCGGGCAATGAAGGACTGGCTTCGTAAGAAGCATTTCAAGGGTCCTGGAGTGGCCTAGCCAGTCTCCAGATCTCAACCCCATTTTTAGAAGGGAAAAATCTTTGGAGGGAGTTGAAATTCTGTGTTGCCCAGCGACAGCCCCAAACCATTACTGCTCTAGAGGAGATCTGCATGGAGGAATGGGCCAAAATACCAGAAACAGTGTGTGAAAACCTTGTGAAGAAAACGTTTGACCTCTGTCATTGCAAACAAAGGGTATATAACAAAGTATTGAAATTAAATTTTGTTATTGACCAAATACATATTTTCCACAATAATTTGCAAATAAATTATTTAAAAACCCTACAATGTGATTTTCTGTATTTTTTCTCTCTCATTTTGTCTCTCATATTTGAGGTATACCTATGATGAAAATTACAGGCCTCCCTCATCTTTTTTAAGTGGGAGAACTTGCACAACCGGTGGCTGACTAAATACTTTTTTTCCACACTGTATATACATACATATATACAGTATATATATATATGTGTCCGTTGTATGTGTGTGTGGGTTGTACATACACATATGTAGTTGTTTGGCTTAGTGTTATGTTAGAATCATTGTTATACCTTTTGTTCTTTAATATGTTGAATTGTTTTTAGCTTTATTTTTTAAATGTTAAGTTTTGAAATTTTGTTGTATGCATTTGTCATTTTTATTTAATCTCATTATTTTTAAAATGTGTATAGGTAGTATTTATAAAGTTTTAGCTTTGGATCTGTTTTTAGTTGTTTTAATACTACAATTGATTGTTTCTGTTTTCCTCATTTGTTTTGGATAAAAGTGTCTGCTAAATAAATAAATATAAATAAATAAATAAATATATATATAATTAAAGCTGGTGAATAGAATACAATAGAATAGAAATTAGAATAGAAATAGAAAAAAGCACATGCTTTTCTGTTGTTGTTTTGGTTATTAATGCAGCAAAAAAATTTATTGTGGACTTCATGAGCTTGAGAAAACCAGATATTGATCAATTCACTAAATAAACAAATTAATCAATCAGTCAGTCAATCCAATCCTTTTTTCTTTTGTAAGCTGAACACTTTTGATCTAAAATCATTTACTTGAAGTATCCCTGAGATTTTAAAATTAATATTTCAATAATTTAACAACACATCATAATTCTCTGAGGTTGGTTAATGATCGCATGTCTTTCAGGTCAACAAATAAAATATTTTACATTTTTAGTAAGTTTTTTTTTTATTGTATAATTGAATTAATTAATAGCTTTTCATCAACACACAAACCCTAGTTTTAGAAATGCTAATCTAGAAGAAAGGTGAATAATTAAAGCAAGTAAAAATTATGCTCACTTAGGCAGCTAGAGAGCTTATTTGGAGTTTTCAGCTATTTTAATCAATTTTTTATATAACTAACATTAAGTAAGGTATAAAACTGCCACCCTGCAACTTTTCATTGCCCATTAAAAATAAATATATTTCCATAAATCACTACTCCACACATACAGTGCAAAAATTGCTTCCAATCAGCCTTTCTGCAAAAACCTCTCATGAAAAATCAAAATCTCCCTCTAAAGGTCACCCATCCTAATCAGCTCCCTCGTGCACTACAAAGTGAACTCAGTCGTAACCGTGTGCGAGACACCTGTAGGAACTATTGGAACTACAGCATTAGACTGTCTTCATCAGGGCAGAAGCGCTTTAACCTCGCACCACCAGCTTTCCACAGTGGAGGATGCGTTCACCTCTAAAGGCTGGTCCTCAGCATCCGCTGGCGCTGCCGTTCAGTGAGGGGGGGAGTGGGGTGGGATCCTGACGCGTCTGTACCAACCAGAGCGTAAGACTTCGCTCCCTTGCTCTGTCTCCATGGAAACGCCAGCCATCCTTGAAATAAACCTGCCTCCGCCAGCCCCCCCCTCTCTGATGTGACTGTGTTTCAATTTGCCTTTGTTTCTGTCTCCCTTCCGCCTCTCTCTCTCTCTCTGCATCAGTCACTTTTATCTCACCTGTGTTTGTTCTCCCTCAGACCATTTCTCTCTCTTTCTTTAACATGTTGTTCACAATTCTGCATGTACTGATGTATCTAAATGAATGTAAGTAAAAACCAGGGTTATTGTTGTTAACTAAAACTAAACTATTTTTTAAAAAAATTAAGAAAATTAAAAAATAAGACAATAAAAAGGTAATTGAACTAAAGCTGAATTTAAATAAAATATAAATATTACATGAAAAACTAGAAATGTTGCCTTGGCAAATAACTGAAACAAGTTTAAGATGAAGCATTTAAAAATTGCTAACTGGAAATAAATACAAACTAAAACTAAACTGAACTAAACCTAAAGCTGATAAATTAAACCTAAATAGTAATATTAAAACATAAATAAATACAACTAATAAAAATGACAAAAGTACATAACACTATTACTAAAAATTTAAAATGAAAACTGAAAATGTGAAATATTGATATAAATTAGTATAATAGTATATAAATAATAATAAAAAATACTGGCCTTGAAAAGTAAATTGTAAGAAATAGGTGAAATTATTATTAAAGCAATTATGATTTGAATCACAATTATGAACAATTGTCTGACACTCTATTTACTTTTTAATGACGGATAAAAACTCATTGAAATGAGTGATGTTTGTGCATAATGAAAAATATATTCTGAAGAATTTCACGAGAACATGTCCAGGTCATATTGCATCGTAAAATCAACAGAAAAAGAAAGTAAAATATACTGCATAAAGCTATTTATAGGACCGCATTTTTATCTTTTTTTTTTGCACATTACATGAGAATTGGGGGGATTTTCAGGGACTTTGTGTGATTCAACCATGTTAAGAAAATAATGCAAAGTATAGTTTCATGGCCAGTGTAAAATATTTATGTCAGGTAAATTTTCCCAATTCACTAGCCATTGCTAAATAGGTAAAACATTAAATCTGGACCCTTCCTGGTGTTTTGTACATATTTAACCTCAACAGGTTTTGTATCATTTCATACAACTCTCTCACTTCATTGCAGTGCTAAATGCTGACCTCTGTGAGTCGGGCTGCGAGATGGTGTTGACGATGGCCTCCACAGCCGTATCGAACAGCTCCGGATCCGCCAGCGCCGTGAAACTGGCCTCAACCAATCCCTCGCTCTCGTTCAGAGGAACGTCCAGCAAAACCCAGCTCGACAGACACTTGAGCACACGGGCCTTCACCAGCGGCGGAGAGTCCGGCTGCCGTAACAGCTGCTGCAGGAGCGGGTAAACGGCTGTCCACTCGCGGCCCAGAGCGCCCCTCACCTGTCCCTTGCGGTACTGCGGCAGTCGGCTGGTCTGGAACTCCTCGGGGAGAACCGTGAGGAGCTCCAACAGAGCCAAACAGCGGGCGCGCCCATCCACCTCGCCTCCTTCCTCCTGAAACATGCGCACCATCTCTGACACGGCCCCCGGCCATGCCTCGGGCATCATGTTGAGGGCGAGGGACGCCAGCGCCACGCACAGGCGGGTCAGGACGATCTTAGAGCCGGAGGCGAAGTGAGCGATCTGAGAAAACAGCTGCGTTTTGAGCGTGTCGTACTGCTCGGCGGGGATGTCGCCCCAGTAGCGGGAGATCTTGGTGTGAAGGGCGCTGGCACCGAAGTATTGGATCTCTGGAACCTGCGGAGATGAAGGAAGATATGCAGTCTTTTATAAGATTGTCTTTCTCTTTAATAGATTCCTTGGAGAAGAAATCAGATGAGACGCACACAGCATATAAAGCCTTCTTGCATCATTAATCAGCACAGAGTTTGTGATCAGTGCTTCTCAACTGCTGCGTCGCAACTAGGGCTGGGTGATATGGCCAAAAATAATATCACAATATTTTTTTCCCATTTCACACAATATCAATATTTAGCACAATGTAAACACATTTGTTTGTTCACAATTAAATTACTTTTTAATTTATGGCCCTATAAAATCTTGTTTTATGTTGCCCTAAATTCTATGTTTTCCAGTTAAAGGCACAATGTGTATGTTTTCGCCACTAGAGGGCGCGTATTCAAAACAAACAAAGAAACAAAGGCGTAGTTTGATGACGCCGTGACGGAGTGTGGAATCATGGGAGTCTCCATCCCCACAGCCGATGCAATCCCACAGGACTCAGCCAGAAATCATGTTCATGGATGAGCTAATGTATTAAAAGATTTATTAACGTCATAGTATGAAGCAGGGTGAGGCTGAAAGCTGTCAAAGCGAAACAAAGACGCTGAAGCAATTGCTAAGGAGTGACGAGCGTGACACACGGCTCGAAAGCAGTGGAGCTTTTATTATGCCACAGTCGACCGAAGATACAACTTCAGCATAAAATTTTTTAAATAAAGAAATTATAAAATTTAACAAATAATTTACAACAAAACATTGCATTTTTATTTTTTGTCAAATAAGATGCTGCACAACAGAATAGTATAACCAAATGAAAAATATCTTGGTTGTATAAAGGGTCATATTTCTGTAAACATTTCTTCAAGTTAAACCGACATATATTTTGATGGGTTGTCGTCTACTTTCCGTTTCAGTGTTTTAGTACTTGAGAGTCGTTTTTCTCAAATGAAACGTTCATTTCTGCTGCTGTGTGATCAGCTGTTAAGATTAATCCATATTGAGTAAAAACGTCAAACACATTTCTGGCATTTCCATTCTCATTACAGTGATGTAAAAAATAATTTTAATGATCAGTTTTCATTATAAAAACATTACTGATGTTTAAATTGCAACACATTTAAGAATCATGGAGGAGACCTGTCACAATGTAAAAAATATTGCTTGTATCAAATATAAATTACTTTTTTTGTGTGTTTTAGGAGAAAATGACTCGGATGACAGCTTTTTGTGAATTCACTCCTTTTGTAGCCATCGAAAACAGCTACACAGAACAAAACCAAATAAATCCTGTAGGTGTAACTTAGTTAATGCAACGATCACGGCTGCAATGCAACTGCGAACGACATCTGATATGTGTACACAGAACGAAAGTCATTGTGAATAGGCATTCCCAACCCATTTAACTTTGGTAAAAAGGACAAGCCAAGCACTGGTGGAAAAGGAGGGGATAAGAACAGGATGTTCTTACCTTCTCTGGTCTCAGTAAAACCCAACAGAACTGCCAGGCCTGAGGAGACACTTGAGCCTGCATCAGCCATTTCTGAGCCAGGTTCTTATTCTCAATGTTGGGATCATAATAGAGCTGATGCAGGGCCTGAAAGAGACACAGAGAGCGAGAAAGACAGTTTTAGATAGTGATACATTGCACTCTGGCCATTATGGAGTACATGGATACAAACTAATAATGCTTTATTAAACCCATGTTCCTGCGGGGCAGTTTAGCAGACAAGTATATGAAAGCATGTGCAGTTAAAGTGATGCTCTAGGTCTAAAAACTGCTGATGCATGAAACTCATGACATCATTTATGCAGGTGAACCATTTAATATGGTGGAAGGGCAAATAACACAGCTAATAATGACATATTCATTCAGCAATAACAAGAAATAAGCAATGTCTGTCCAGTGTTTACCACAAAATACATGATCTACCTATCTATCTATCTTATTCAAATTTATTTGATCGAAAATACAGTAAAAACAGTAATATTATGATTTCTATTTGAATATATTTTAAATGGGGATGTCAAAATTAACACGTTAATAACGCATTAACACAAATTCATTTTAATGGCAGTAATTTTATTAACACAGCACGCATTTTCTGTTTGTCCGTGGCCTAACCCGCAGTTGGAGAAATGGAGATGCACAGTGCTGCAAACTTAGCGACTTGGTCGCTAGATTTTGTGACTTTTCAAACCCCTTTAGCGACTTTTTTTCTTTTAAATGCCTAGCGACAAATCTTTAGGGTTTGCCTAAACCTTATTTAGTTTCTGAGACTCGCCAGTACTGCCACACGCGCGCGAGGTCTCTCTTTACTTTACTATCTGTGTAATTACAAAAACATTTATTTCAGTGAAAAAAATAAGTCCAAAAGTCTCGATTTCAACATTTTGAACAATAGGGCCCTCAAACTGTTTCTTTCTGTTCCCCCCCCCCCCCCCCCACCAGAAATTCTGTTTTAATTTTTCTGAAAAATTCAAATGAAGGCATTAAAAAATGATGTTAAATTCAAATGAAAATTGAACCCATTTATTTTTTGCAAACAAACTGAGGTTTACTGTTGAAATTAATACATGGAAGAACAATTGTGTGAATACTGTTGAAATTAATACATGGAAGAAAAATTGTGTGCATGTTCCTTTAAAACTTTTTTAATAGGCTAATAATTGTATTATTATTATTTTTTTTTACAATTAAGTGATTAATCAGGTTGTAAGATTTATTTTTATCATTTAATTGTTTTATATTTAAATTTGATAGAAAATTGAATATTTAAAGATGTACATTATACTGTACAAAAGTAATGCAAGAGTAATAATTTCTGTTACATGTTAAACTGTACTTTTATTTTGACAGGTTGCCATGAAGTTTCTGTGTGTATACAGTATGATGATGCTAGTTTCCTCAAATGAAACTGTAAAATTCTCATGAGGTGAATCACAGCAGCTATGGAGATTACGTTTTTGTGTTCATGCCGTCATATAGTGAGACACAGAGGCCGAAAATCACCGCGAGCGTCACGCATGCTTCAGTATTTGTGTAGTGCACACAACCGCGTTTGCGCCATTCATACATACAGAGGCAAGCGGAACATGCAGGATTCATATTTAAACCATCTTTTTGCATTTTAATATTCACAGACACTAGTCCAAATCGCGATTCAAAATAAGTGGCAGACCTACTTTTGATTTATTCATCCAAAAAATGACGAATTCTGTGGCATTCCGCGCTATAGAATAAATTAAGTTTTTATGAATGGACTCCGCGATCCCGTCCACGTTTTTGCAGAAACCATATGGCCCTAGAAATGTAACCACACTTCAGAACATTTCGGCTTGCCCTGTGTGTTGTTTGAACGAGTTGCAGGGGTGACCTCACGTCACAGGGTCTCTCTTTCTCTCAGATGCTTTCTCAGGTACCGAAATTTGGCACCGATTGATTTAACGTGAATCGGTACTCAGTAGTACCGACGCAATTCGGTCGGTACCCTTAGAAGTACCGAGTTCGGTACCCAACCCTAGTCTTCATGCTCTGATAACTATGGTTTCACTAATAATAAACATATATTGCATAAAGCATCCTTATTTGTCCATGCCCATGTTGATTAGAGTATTAAAAATGTGAACGTATTAATTTAAGGTACATTTAGAACAGAAAAATGTGCTATTAAGTTGCGATTAATCACGAGTTAACTCATGACCATCATGTGATTAATCACGATTAAATATTTTAATCGATTGACAGCCCTAATTTTAAATGTAATTTATTTTTGTGATGGCAAAACTGAATTTTCAGCATCATTACTCCAGTTTTCAGTGTCACATGATCCTTCGGAAATCATTTTAATATGCTGATTTGCTGCTCAAGAAAGAGGGTTAGGGTTGTTATCTAAAATAAAAACAAAATAGAATTAAAACCATTAAAAAAGTCACTTAAAATAAACATTGACAGAAATTGTATTCATTTTGACTAAAAATTACAAAAACAAAATTACAACATTTCAATTAAAATGAAAGTGGAAACTATGACAAACCGTTTCAAAATATTAATAAAAACTTTAATAGCATCTCAATTCTTATTATTATTAATGTTAAAAACATTTGTGGTGCTTAATATTTTTTGAGAACTTTTTCAGAATTCTTTGATAAATAGAAAATAAAAAAACAGCATTTATTTAAAATAAAAAAATCTTTTGTAACATTATAAATGTTTTTTACTGTCCCTTTTGATCAATTTAATGCATCATTGCTGAATAAATGTATTAATTTCTTGAAATAAATAATTATACTGATAAAAAAATGTCTAGCTACACCCCTAATCAACCATCTAAATGAAGCAGACTACAACAAAAAGTTGTAATATATAAGATACCATATGAAGGAAGAGCAGAGAGGAAATAGATGTGTGTACAGCCCAAGAAACCCTTTTTGAGAAGCAGCCATCTGTCCGAGGTAAACCAGGTGCCATGACAAAACATCTGTGTGCAGACTAGAGGGGGGACACGGAGGTGGATTTTCACACCTTCTCCCGTCCCACTCCACAAAAAAAAAAGCCCGTCCCGTCCCAAGCCCACGACAAAAACTGGGGGGAAAAGCCCTACCGTCAACAAAATCCCGGAAAAGACTCCATTCAATCCCACTCCAGTGTTGTTTTTTGGCCGGATCTGTCAGTTATGTGAAAAATTACAGTTACAGATCACAGCTGCCATTTAGTTGAATAAAAAATCCAAATGTTTTTTTTTTGTTATTTGATTGAACTGAAAGCCCCTCTTAAACATGACAGAGTACATTGCACACATTAAATTTCAGTAATCATCCATGCAACAAACGTTTTCTATTGATTTTTTTTCATTTGAAAGAGAACATTTCACTCTTCTCTAGATATTTTTTCAAACCATGAGTTTCTACGTGTTTCTCGCTCAGTTCACAGAGAACGAGACGGCAGAACAGACAGAAGGCATCCTGTTTGCTTTAATTATTTTTCAGAAAGAAGCCACAACGTTTCATGTTATTCTGAGTGCACACAAATAAACTAGTTTTTACAGATTCGAAAGATGTATTACTTTTTTCTGTAAGACCAAAAATTACGGAGTATTTTAAAAGCAAGTGAGCGCACCGGCGCCCTCATCTGTCCCGCAGTGAGCGAGCTGATGTTCAGCTTCCAACAGACACTTGAATAGTGCACATTTCTCTAGTTAACATTAGATTGAGCGGCCATGTAAAGTTGTTAATACATACATCTTTCAGATGAAAAGTCATATTTGAGGTCGATGAATGATAGGTGAATGTTTGGATGTCCTGCCCGATGTACCACATAGACCAGCCGTTAACGATCTGTCCGTCACGGACTGCGTAGTCATTCACTAAAACAGCCACACAAAAGCAAAAAGGGGGCATTTAAAGGACAGGGCAACTAGAATTTATAGTTCTGGTTTATGTTATAGTTTATTTATATAAAAGGTATATTTGTGTATAAAGTTGGGTATCATAGTGTTATTACGATTCCCGGTCCCGCCCACTCCCGCTGACATTTTTTCCTGTCCCGTCCCAATCATGTGATTAATAGTGATTTTGTTTCCCATCCCGTGGGATTCCCGAAAAAATGTCAGCCTCTAGTGCAGACAGACCGCCGTAGATGCTTAAAATTCTTATACTTCATTACAAAGGATGAACAGACAAAAGTAAATATGGTATAAATGTCCGTTTAAGCACATGGCTACATCTTTTGAAATGAGTTTCTATGGCAACCGTCTATTCTGCACAAACTCATTCTTAAAGACCAGCACTGAATGACTTTGGTCCATTGACATGGTTACCGCATCCAATTTTGCCTGTATGTGTGTGTGATGACTCACTCATTCTGTAGGATCCATTTTACCCAGACGTCTATTAATCACTTGTTTAATCTGATTCTATGAGCTACGCTACAGTCATTGTCTGTATTTGGACTATCAGTATAAAATCTGCTCCACATTCAGGCTAAGAACAACCCACTGAGACAGGAAGAGACGTTTGAGATCAAACACTAAGCAAGTAAGTACAGGTAAGTCAGAAATTGGATATAAATTTTTTTTTTTTTAAAAAGCTGACAAACGGGTGTGACCAATAGGCATGCATAAAACTACACATTCACAAACTGACTAGTCAAGAGTTGAACAGTCTTAGAGGAAGCCCTTAATAATAAGGCTAATTTAAGTTGTCAAGCCCCTGATCAGGTGCATATCTTAAAGTGTGTGATTTAGAAAGGATGATTTTTTTAAAAGATGCAACTACTATGTTTATATAAATAACATAAACAACAGAAAACTAAAAAAATATATATAAATAAAAGTTCTAATAAAAAAAATATTGAATAAAAAAAATGACAGAAATCAAGTTGAAAAAATAAAAATAAAATCTAATTCTTAATAAAAAAATATATTTAAAAAATCGAAAATAGTAAAAAAACTAAATAAAAATGAACAGCTGTTTAAAATAAATTAATAAACAAAAAATAATATCTAAATAAATATGTAAATATAACAATCTTATAAACATGCATATAAAATATATGATCGGGGCCGCCCCGATCATATCAAACTTGTTTGATATTTAGGATTTAAATCGGTATGATGACGGCTGTATGATTACGTCAGTACTTTCACAATAGCAAATGCGCGAGTGCAAAACAGCTGCTGTGCGGCTCCATTGGATAGCGGAGACGGAGGAAACTGCTTCTTGACATTTTATAGTAACACGACTGTCTGTATAATGTGTCAAAAACGTACGACAACCGTAAGGAGAAAGAAAAGCGCTGGAGTGAAATCGCCTCAGTTTTGAATGTACAGGGTGAGTGCAGAAAGCTGCTAGCATGCTATCTAACATATGTAAACATCACTGAAATATTAATGACGATCTGCTGCGTGAGATCACGTGGGGCGATCCCTCCTGCATGATAATCTTAATAATATCTTGTATTGTGTGATGCGCCACGATGTTAAAATCTTGTAGTGTGTGCATGCTTAAGATTTGAGGGAAGATAATCTGCAAAGATTCTCCTTATGTTGAGCCGGAACAGCAAGCGATGTTTGTTTTGTAGGGTAGTTTGTTTGGTGTGTTCCACTCGTCGGGGTCACGTCGGCGGCAGTTTGCCCGATTCAATGTCGGGGCCGTCGGCGCGAGTGAGAGCTCTGATTGGATGTTCAGTTAATCGAATGAGTCCGTGCCCGAGAATTAAAGCAAAAGTGATGAAAACAAGCATGTAAATGAAGGCGGTAAAGACAGAAGGCTATTTAAATGTTATGTGATCTTTCCCAATCATTCTAATAAGCGAATGTTTTCATAACAAAATGAGCCGCTTAAAATTATTAAAGTTATCAACGTTACTGATATTCAAAACGGTAAGCAAGCACTGCTTTGTTTACGTTACGTATATCTGCGTATATCTCGTATATCCTAGTTTTGGTTTCTCCTTTTGAATGACAAATATATTCTATTGATAGCTGCTGATATAGACAGTTAATTCCTCTCCCGCATGCGCACGTGTTAGTTTGCCATCGGCTGTAGTCTGTGCGGTGTGCTCGAGCACAGCTTTTTGGTCCGACGCTGCTGACGCGAGGCGACAACACCGTCGGCTTTCATCACTGCTAGTTCTTTGAAGTTGGCTTGGTGTGGGTCAGGCCTTGTAGTGCGTGTATCAAACGTAAGGCCAATAAAAAAGTTTGTAATACGTCTACTGGTATTCCGTCCCTAACTTAAGTGGGACCGGAAAAACAACGAGGCGATACGGCTGGATTCAATTCAAAAGGCAATGAGGTATGAATCAATATGGAGTGCCTGCACGTGTCAAGTCAAAAGCGGCGGCAGAGGCTTTATTTGAAGTATTGAAGAGAACCGACTGTCCTCAGAAACTTGTCGTTGGCATTTTAATTTCATTTGACCTATAATTCCTGATAAAGCAGCGTTTATGAGAGGCTTGTGTACACCGTTACCCTGTAAATAGCGAATAAAATTCATTTCCTTAATTTGTTGGAATTGGTGTATTGAAAATCTTTTTGATTGACATTTAAACTCTTCTGATTTTCCTATATTAAAAAAAAAAAAATGTGTGTTGTGTAGTATATAATAGATTATATATCTATATATATATAAATAGTGATTTATTATTAGGGCTTCATGTTAATGTTAATTATGTTATGCTAAAAAAAAAGGGAATACAGCTTTCAGTGTGTGTATAGTTATTTTTTGAAAATTTAATCGCATTTTTAAACAAAAACCATACCATATTGATAACCGTGTGGATAACTTTGGTCACATAATCGTGATATGAAATTCATACGTACACCCAGTAAGTACTGCTGCGCATAGTTATAAACAGAAGTGCGACGCGAATCTCAAAGTGAAAGTGGAGGGAAACTAAAAAAAAGCATCGCACATTCAAAAGCAGTTTCAATGCCAGGTATAATAGCGGCTCCCTGATGCCCGAAATACCCAATTATATAACTGCAAGGGAAAATATTGAAATATATATTTTCCTCCCATCTTGTATTTATTCCCTTTAGGGGTTCCGCCTACATTTCATTTTCTTTCCGAACACGGTATTGGAATGCGGGCGGATTGCGGGGGGTATTGGGGGGGTATTTGGGGGAAATCACGATGCTGGCTCAACATCATGATGTCTATCAGCCATCGGCGATGGACGATGGCATCGTCTATCGGCCCAACCCTAATATTATATCGTTACAAACCTACTCCCAAACACTGCACGAAGCTAGGAATTTGAAGATTTTTGGGACTGTGTTCAACAGCCCATCTGGAGTGATCCTGAACGGTTGTTCTGATATCATCAGCCATGTGTGAATTTTACATCTCAGAAATTTTGTGTTTTGAGATTCATTCCCATTGAGTCAGAGGTAAATAAATCACAAATTATCTGAATCCTCAGCAACAACGAGGAACAGCACCGCAGCAAACTGCTCCAACACAGCAGAAATGATCATTATAAGAGATGCTTTTTGACCTTTCATCACTAATAGATCAGATAAACGTGTGTATGAGCTTAAAGAAGCACAGCGAGACGTGGCTGTTGACACGTTTGAACAGTCAATGGTTGGAAAAACATATCAGGTTGCCCCTGACAACCGAATCTCTGCACACAGCCCAGGAGATATAATTAGCAAAGCTAACGGCCGAGCCAATCAAGACACAATAGTGGAACATGACAACACTCCAGATGCCCTCTGTGAATAATCAAACACACATTCACATGGAAAACATCTGAAGTCAAGCATCTCGCTGCATCTAAAAATGAAACTCTCCAGCAAATATTAGCCCTGATAATGCACAAGCAACAAATCACTTTTGTGCATAACTGACATGAACATTTCTCATATTTGTCAGCTTGGATATCTGACCAGGATATTTAAACGAGGGGTTTTATTGTAGTGATGTTTCTCTCCTCTGCAGACGGTTACGCCTGACCATCACACCGCCCGGAACAATACACAATAACACACACAACGACCTCTGTGTGCGTCTTCTGCTGAGAGAACGAGTGTGAAAGAACGGCCGAGACAGTGACGTCCTGATACAGGAGCTATTGCACATCTGCCAAAAAGAAGCAGAAATTTATTTTTGACCTTCTATCTGAAATAATCAGCTCACCTTTTTAGGATCTCAAAGCTGAATAGATGATTGATCCAGTCTCTTCAGTGTCACATGATCTTTCAGAAATTATTCTAATATGCAGATATAGCGCCCAATTATTATTTTCGCTCAATTATTAATAATGGTTCTTATTATTATAAGTGTTGAAAACGGTTTTCTTTTGGATGATTGTTTTTTCAGGATTCTTTGATGAATAGAAACGTTAAAAGCTTGTTTTAAATCAAAATCTTTTGTAACATTATAAATGTCTTTACTGTCACATCTGATTAATTTAACATTTTGATTGTTAACTTTTGAATGGCAGTATATAACAATTTCCACAAAAATACGAAGCAGCACAACTGTTTTGAACATTGATAATCAGAAATGTTTGTTGAACAGCTAATCAGCATATCAGAATAATTTCTGAAGGATCATGTGATCATCTGAAGACTGGAGTAATGATGCTGAAAATTCAGCTTTGACCATAGAAATAAAATGCAATCAAAAAAAATGCATTTAGTTCTTTTGTCAACTGCAATGTGATACACCAAAAAATGACATGGCTGACATTGATCTTGACATATTAAATTGAAGAATTAACATAAGTGCTGCTGAACCCTCCGGAATGTCTTAATTCATAGCCTTCCACTACATGCATCACTGTAAACACAAACTGAACGACGATTTGAAATTATTTTCAGCAGCAATCGAGTGCATTCCATTCAAAATAAATTACTGATACATTACGGACACCACTAGGGCTGGGTATCGAGTTCGATACTTTTTAGGCACCGCCGAAAATGCCTCGATACCAATGAGTACGAAAACGTCCTCGTCGTTACGGTACCAAATTTCGGAACCTAAGGGGTTAATATCATCAGCGTCAGTGAGCCAATAAGCCAGCAGCACTAGCCGGTGTTCGACTAGAAGAGGTGCGGCGCATATCGATCAGTGTTTGACATTCGCAGCAGAGAGCGACCTACGAAAGCGCACGGAGCCAGCAGCCTGCTCTCTTTAGATCTCGTGTACTTTAATACACCGACCGTTCCCCAGCACAGTCGGGTCAGCGCTAAGTCGAACACCACCCTACTAGTTTCCACCGGTACCTCAGAGATGTGCGCCACGCATCGAGGCTGCTAAGTTGGCGATTATGCCGTCACCAGGCCACCTTAGCATGTAAGGTACACTTATCACTGGTTGCGTGTTCTGGTTTTGACCAAAATGATTACAACGATACCCCTAGGACGCGCACGTTTCCAATTGCGTTTCACGCCGGTTTCCACTCTCTCGACCCCAAACGACAAGCGATCAGAGGTCATCAGTCATCCCCAGTTTACAATCGGCCAGACGTTATACGCTCCTCATGTTCCACGCATCACCTATGCGATGTCCATTCATACTACCCCGCGCGGGCTTAAGCTTTGCCGGTTTTATCATGTGACCATCTCATGCCCCTCCAAAAATGATGCATCATGCTAATAAGACAATAAAATAAGATCTCTATTCAGTTCGTCTTGTACTCAAACTCACTTTAAACCACACATCGAGTGCTTTGTAATAATCTTACGATTGCCGTCTAAGTGTGTGTTTGGCCCTCTAACTGTTGCTGACAACCTTGAATACTGCCCTATTACCTTGTAGTCCAGCTTAGCTTACCGCGAATGGGACGACCCCCCCCGCGGGCACACAAAAGCAGACAGCGCTCCGGAGCTGCTAATGTACATCAGCAACATAAGTGGAACATTACCTAACATATGAACCCCCTCTATTCTCGTCGAGCGTTCACGACTGTATTTAAACACCGAAGAAGACACACACACAAGTGTAAATGTAGCCTAAGAGATATGTAAACTGAAGACTATTTGAGCTTTATTAAAAATCTTTGACAGATCTTATTGGTTGGTTACATTTTGTTGCTCTTGTCCCCACAGTGGCTAGGAGATGAGTGCTATTGATGTTTGTATAAACATAACAATCTGGAAAAAGAAATAACCTAATGTTTTTTTTTAGATAATGATAATCGCTGTTAAAATGGATTACTAAAATTTCCGCGTATCGACAAAAAGTATCCGTTCAGGAACCTCTCGTGGTATCAGAATTTAGTCAAGGGATCGGTATTCTTCGAATTTCTCCTTGACCCACGATACACTTTCCAGAATCAGGACACCACAGTTTGATGTTTAACGATCGCCCCCCCCCCGCATTGTCAAAAGCTATAATAATAATAATAATAATGAGTGTGTCACATGAGCAGAACAAAGCGTTTGTTGGGTCTGACAGCGGTGGTCTAGGATAAAGATGAGAAACCCTCCACCAGGCAGAGATGAGACGGACGGGACACCACCCTCTCTCCGCTCCTCATCCTCACGGATGGATCAATATCGCTCTCTTTTCTCTGATCCAATCTACTGTTGAACACCAGTTTCACATTTGTAACCTGATCATCAGAGATCAGCTGCATTACAATCATATACAGACAAAATTACCCTCAAAAGGAGCCATAAAATTGATAGACATTCGGCAAAAACTAAAGCAGTCAAAATAGAGCGCTAATAAAGAGAGAACAACTAAAACATCACAATTTTGTATTGATGCTGAAAGCAACTACATAGGTCAATCTCCCAAAACCTGTCAAGAAGACCCCAGACATATTTCACCACAGATTTTAAAAGAGAGTCATGCTGATTATGGAAAATAAGTTTTTTTTAGAACTATTAATATTATGTGCATTGGGACACTGTTTTCATGTCAATTAAGCACATTTAACCCCATGACCTCTTTTGAACAAATCTAATTCTCATTACTATAAAATAGAAAGAATAACTACACCAAATAAAATTTTTCATCACGGCAGTTCTGCTTTGATTTACGTTGGTTTAAAAAAAAAATACTGATTCATTACAGCAAAAAGAATCTAATAACTCCGAACACTAATATAAAATAATAAAATAATGGACTTAAGATAGGATTTATTAAAGCGCTAACGTTATCGATCTAGTTATATATATATATATAAGGTATTAATTTAATACATAACATGAATTATGCCCAACTGACATCAACGACATTTCTATGTTTTATCAAAGAGTAAACGAACAATAAATAATATGATTTAATAAAAATATACATATTTACCTTTTCCACGTTTTCCACGGTGAAGTCTGCGGCTGTGTCCGGATCCATCGCTGTGTTTACTACAACACACACCTCCTCTCGCTCTCTTAACTGCAATCTATCGACTAACGCCTTATAATAACACTGCTGATTAATATAATTGTAATAATAACCGCTGATTAATCTCTGAGGTGAATTTGATTCGGCTCGGCGCGCGATCAGGCCGGTGCGCGCGAGCTCATGTCTCTCAATCTCATATTTCACTCATGATTATAACCCCTTTCGTATCTCAGACGACTGATAAATATGACCATATGTCACAAATATGTGTCCGGCACCGGTGATCCGGTGTGCATGTGTCCTCCCTCTCCGGTTCTTGTCGGTCTGAAACCGATGAATCGATGATTCGACACGCGCTGCACGTGCCCAACCCTCTGCCTTCACTAAAAACAGAAAAACACTATTCCCGGTTCAAATATGTTTCAGTATTATTATTTTTTTATTCGTTTTATATGTATGTGTTAAAAAAAACATACACAACATGCTGTGTTGATTGAATGCAGGTATGTTGGTTTTCCTTTTATCGCGTTAATTTGATCAAATATATTTTAATAAATAGCTCAGGTCTGGTTTCTGATATTAAGGTTTTAACCCGTTTTAAACCGGCAAAATCGTACTGCTTTCATATGACAATTAGATCACTTGACTTTATTGTGACGTTCATTTTTAATCAGGCTAAATTTTAATGGCCCTGCAAACGGTCCTTAGCGCTGCATTATGGGTAATGTCGTTTTTTTTTTTTTAAATAACTGGTGTTCATATGCGGTGTCACAGCGACTCTCGGTGGTACTTTGGAAATTTTGCATGGGTTTCGGCTTCTGTAAGTGTACGATAGGTGGAGCGCTCGCTCTTATATATACATTTACACTAATACATATATTTAGTTTTATATAAATGAGAAAATAAAAATATATATCTCTACGCTCATTCACGTAATTTGCTGTCTTGTAATTCAAGTAAATTTAGAAATTAATATTTTGGCATACTCTGTATTTTTTTACACACACTCATCCAAAGTACATGGGGGAAAAAATCTCTATGAGTTTGTAGAAAAATAGCTATAAAAACGCGTCTCGAGACGCTCGATCCAGCTGTTGCCCCGCCCACCGCGTCGACTGGAGCGCGCGGGGATCCTCGACTCTGGGTCCGCGGTGAATGAACTCTTCTGAGCGTCTGACTGGATTCTGTCACGCCGTAAAAACACACTGGCGTCTAAATTCATCTCCGTCCGTCGATGCAGAGGCGTTTGTTACACACACACACACTGGACTTTTGTGTCGGGTTTTACGTCTGAGGGAGGAAAGAACGAAAGGACTAGTTTAGCTTTATTTTAAGTTGAAGTTAGTTTACATTTTTTATTCATATGAAGGATATGGGCAGATGTGGAAATGTTGCGTTTTGTGCGATGGTGCTCTTCTACTATTCTTTCATTACAGGTAAAAATCTTTATCTATCTCTCTATCTATCGTGAAGTCAAACAGAATTAGGCCTAATAGCCATTTTGGAATGTATTTTTCAGGCTTTAAGACACTGTTTGTTTGTTCTCAGTTAGTTTCTGCTGCCACGCGTATCCTGCGCAGTCAAACAATGGTCGTGTCTCAAAACCTAGCGAACTACCTGCCTTTCACGACTCTATGGATGCCCCAGAACTGCTTAATGTACTGAGGATACTCGAAAATGCTTTCTGGGTAGGGAGCTCACTATGTTTCGAGACACAGCCTTGTATATCTTGTGGTGAAGAGACATTATTCTCATGCTGAACTCCAACCACAGCCTAAAAGTGGATTCTGGAGAAGACTAATCGTATAAACACAAACATAAGCTTGTTTTTAAGTTATGAATTAGACGTTTGCATTTTATATGACCTAAGTTAAGATTTTGCAGCCTAGCTTTGTGTTCAAAACTGTAAAAGATTACATTGTGAGCAGCTCACTAATGTTTAATTCTGATTTAAAAAATGGATTATTCCGTTCTGAAACATGCATACACACACGTTTATGCTCATGTGAGAGTGGAAATGCAAGAAATCCATCTCTCTATCCCAGCACTGGCACAGAGAGCAACAAACAGGCAAGGAAACCACAAGATAAAAAGGGGTAAGGGGGAATGGCTTTCAAACACCAGCACTTACTACTGTCTCTCAATCCCAGAATGCTTTAATTTCTTAGCCAGTGTTTGTAATTAGGAGTCATGCAGCGGTGTATTTTTACCATTTTTAAATTGGATTTTAATTCTAGAAGGCCTGCTCTTGTTAAGTTAAGAACGGCCTTACAGTTCTCTGAATTTGACTGAGCGAGATTGTTCAGGACACACTGCTGAACAATCGTGGGGTATTTTTAGTGTTTCTGTTGCTTGTCATCTTTGCATTCTGACGCCGGTTCCGCTCACGGCACTGGGACTTTCTAACTCTTCTATTTTTACATCTTGTACAAAAAGACTTGGGAAAAACCCCGGGTCACTGGGGTAATCCTGCTCTTATGTTGCACAATTCATAAATGCACTACAGTCCAAACAGAAAATATGGCTCGGCTGCTCTTCTAATATATTTCCAGTTAACCCTTTAATTTAATGCATTAAATGATTTAATAAAAATAATTCAATATATATTCGAATGATTGCAGATGTATAAAATTATACGTTTGAAATAGGCTAGAAGCATCACTTCCAAGCTGGATGTGTTCCATGCTGAAAACAAAAATTGGTGTATTCAGAAACTGCTGGTAAATTTCACAGAAAATTAGAAAAAAAAATGGAAATAACACATTTTATTAAACATTACATTTTGAAGTAGAAAAACAGAAACAGTATTTTCTTGTAAAATGTACTCCAATAACCTTTGAAAAGTCATTTTTTATAGTGTACCCGCAGTTATGAGCTCCACAGACACAGTTTCATATCAAACAAAAGCTTTGCATAAAGATGAGATTTGCAGATGAGAAGTGAGAAAACCTGCAAGTAGATGTGAGAAACATGAAAGAGGAGAGCAGGTGAGAAACATGATGGCATACTGGGTGAAAATGATTAGTGGTGTTTGCCACAAAGTCAAGTATCATTATTACTACACTGTAAAAAATTATTTTATGATGTTGTAAATAAAACAGGTTATTGGAGTATGTTTTTACATTTAATTCATTGCGTGTCATTTATTTGAGAAATTTGCAATTTCTAAGTGAAACTGGTTTCACCATCAAATTTTTTTCAGTGTACACCAATTTTCTTTCAAAAGTGTTTAAGTTGCTATTTTGGAAAGTTATTTCGATGCATCAGATTGTTGCTTCTAATTCACATTTTTAAAGGAATCTTACAGGTTTAATTTGTGCACCATTTCTGGCGTAATGTCCAGTACTACAGGAAATCATTTTGACTTTTGCATCTAAATAAATAAATAATTGTGGGTACAGCAACACACTTAAAATGAAAGTACACAAGGAAACACAGTGAACATTACAAGATTAAAACATTACATTACATCCAGTAGGTCCAAAGTTACAAACATGTAATCATGGTAAATGACGCATGACTTAAGAATCCAAACAGGAACTACGTCAGTGAAGAATAACTGGAAGCTGAAAATGATTTAGATGATATTACAGCTCAAATAACACTGTTTTGCTCTGAAGAATTAATACAAGCACTTTAAGAAAAACATTCTTATAAAACACAAAACTGTCTGTTTACTTCCATTATAAGTGTCTTACCGATTTACATTTTCGCTGAGTATGTCAGCATTAATGGACAATATGTAGAATTTAAAGGAACAGTTCACCCACAAATGAAAATGTCCTGAAAATATACTCACTCTCAGGCCATCTAAGATGTAGGTGTGTTTGTTTCTTCATCTGAACAGATTTGGAAAATTGTAGCATTAAATCACTTGCTCACCAATGGATCCTATGCAGTGAATGGGTGCCGTCAGAATGAGTCCAATTACTTGTGGATTATTGTGATGTTTTTATCATCTGTTTGGACTCTTATTCTGACGGCACCCATTCACTGCAGAGGAAGTGATGGAATGCTCAATTACTCTAAATCCGTTCCCATGAAGAAACTATTTTGGATTGCCTGAGTGTGAGCAAATTTCTAATTTTGGGTGAACTACTCTTTTAACTTATATTGAACTAGTAAATGTTCCTTTAAAGAGGTCTGAGGTTAACAAAATGAAGTTGTGTGCAATGCTGCGCCGTCCTCTTATATAATGAGCTGTAGCTCACACACAGGAAGATGTGTATCTTGAGACAAATAAACAGACAAACTAAAAGGAGAGAGAGAGGAAAAATGGCACAAAGGTTGGGTGAAAATCTGAGTATTAGTGAGTATTAATAGCTCATAGACTGAGACATGTCTTTATGAAGAATCATTATAAATCTGTTCTATTCATTAATGCTCAGGCCATTTTCATGCTGTGAATTGATGTTCCCCCCCCCCAAGAACAGAAAACTGCTGAATCAGGCAATGAGTCAGCCTCCCAAAATATCCTCCGGACTGGTGGTATTTTCCCCTTGTGTGCGGGTTTGGTGGGGTTTGTGACATGCAGCGGCAGTAGCTCAGAACAGGGCCGTTATTGAGGAGCTCAGCCAAAAGAACTCTTGTGAAGTGGCAGGGTGTGGTGTGCAAAACCCTCAACAAACCTCCCTAAGGATTCTGGGTAACGGCCCACAAACACAAGAGCGAGAGAGAGATCAGGCATCCTATAATAGCTCAATGTTTAAGGAAGTCTCTTGAGTTAGATCATGATGTACAGATAATTGCCAACATCAACGACAAATGATGAACGATATACTGAATCTGTCCATAAGAATGCTCTGGCAGCTATTCATAACATGCTAGCATTGCCAGTGAGTTCTTCATAGGCAAACATCATTCACTCACATAATTTACAAAACCTAGTGTACACTAATATTTCACAATATTACTGTTTTTACTGTATTTTTCATCAAATATTTGCAGCCTTGGTAAACAGAAAAGTCTTCTTTCAAAAACATTAAAAAAAATGTACCAACCCCAAACTGCTCAGGCTTCTCCTTCAATGCAAGTCAGTGGGATTTGTTTTCTCTTCTCAAATCATGTAATTTGAAGTATCATTCATATCTGTAGCACAAACGATGCTGTGAAATGTAATAGTTGAGTTAGAGGGTTGTTCAAATCCTGAAGTGTCATTTCAAGGAAACTGCACAAATAATGACAGGTTTCTTCAACACTCGTCTATTATTTGTCAGACAAACAGAAAGTTCCTCCCCAAACACATGCCAATGTTGCTTAATTAAACGATTGAATTAATTATTAACACTTCTCTTGTTTCATCATGTAACTAAAGACAGAACAGAGCTCTGTTTAAACATCCCCTCTTGGATCCAGATTTGGCAGAGACATTCTCTCATTTTTAATTCATGATAATACCCATTTTCATTTAAATATGCAGATTACTTTGAATAATTTAAGTTACAAGCCAAACTTTTTCCTAGATCTGATTCATATATCATCTCCGTCCTGGTTTTCCTCTCATCTTTAGGTGATTATCTCTGCGTGTCATCTGCGGCTGACGTGTCTTCATCACCTCACAGCTCGACCCCCGGCAGCGATCAGACGCAGTCCTCCACTAACATCACCAACAGCACTGAACCCACGCCGCACACAGACACAACTACAGGTACAACATTTACGTCGTTTATAATCTGAGATTGATAGTGACTTCAAACCCCAGTCTGATGCTTTACACAAGTCCTACACTGCTACAATGAGTGTTGTGAGGAAGTACTAGTCGCTGGGTTCAAAACATATTTAGTCTCTGAACTAATCATTTCTAGACATTTCTTTAACATCTTGTTTACCTAATTTGGTGTTCCCAGTCAAGAATGACTGGCCTTTTAAAACTCTTGTTATGCTATAATATTACCAAATCTTGGATTCAATCTTTTTGTCAACTTGTATTCTATCAATTAGCACAGGTTTTGTTTTTCTTTTTGGAACTAATTGATTGTACGCCTCATTCATCTGAGCTCATGCACCTCAGATTTAGCAAAAACTAAGATGCATGAGCTCTATTTTAAATAAGCTTTATTTAAAAATTTTTGGGTAATTAAAAAAATATATATATATACAGTGGGGCAAAAAAGTATTTAGTCAGCCACCAATTGTGCAAGTTCTCCCACTTAAAAAGATGAGAGAGGCCTGTAATTTTCATCATATTTATACCTCAACTATGAGAGACAAAATTAGAAAAAAAAAAATCAGAAAATCACATTGTATGATTTTTAAAGAATTAATTGGTAAACTCCTCGGTAAAATAAGTATTTGGTCACCTACTAACAAGCAAGATTTCTGGCTCTCACAGACCTGTAACTTCTTCTTTAAGAGGCTCCTCTTTCCTCCACTCGTTACCTGTATTAATGGCATCTGTTTGAACTTGTTATCAGTATCAAAGACACCTGTCCACAACCTCAAACATTCACACTCCAAACTCCACCATGGCCAAGACCAAAGAGCTGTCAAAGAGCTGTCAAAATTGTAGACCTGCACCAGGCTGTGAAGACTGAATCTGCAATAGGTAAGCAGCTTGGTGTGAAGAAAATCAACTGTGGGAGCAATTATTAGGAAATGGAAGACATACAAGACCACTGATAATCTTCCTCGATCTGGGGCTTCACGCAAGATCTCACCCCGTGGGGTCAAAATGATAACAAGAACTGTGAGCAAAAATCCCAGATCCACACGGGGGGACCTAGTGAATGACTTGTAGAGAGCTGGGACCAAAGTAACAAAGTCTACCATCAGTAACACACTGCGCCGCAGGGACTCAAATCCTGCAGTGCCAGACGTGTCCCCCTGCTTAAGCCAGTTCATGTCCAGGCCCGTCTGAAGTTTGCATTTGGATGATCCAGAAGAGGATTTTGAGAATGTCATATGGTCAGATGAAACTAAAATATAAATTTTTGGTAAAAACTCAGCTTGTCGTGTTTGGAGTAGAAAGAATGCTGAGTTGCATCCAAAGAACACCATACCTACTGTTAAGCATGGGGGTGGAAACATCATGCTTTGGGCTGTTTTTCTGCAAAGGGACCAGGACGACTGATCCGTGTAACGAAAGAATGAATGGGGCCATGTATCTTGAGATTTTGAGTGAAAACCTCCTTCCCTTTCAGCAAGGGCATTGAAGATGAAACGTGCTGGGTCTTTCAGCATGACAATGATACCAAAACACACCGCCCGGGCAACAAAGGACTGGCTTCGTAAGAAGCATTTCAAGGTACTGGAGTGGCCTAGCCAGTCTCCAGATCTCAACCCCATAGAACATTTTGGAGGGAGTTGAAAATCCGTGTTTTCCAGCGACAGCCCCAAAACATTACTGTTTTAGAGGAGATCTGCATGGAGGAATGGCCAAAATACCAGCAACAGTGTGTGAAACCTTGTGAAGACTTACAGAAAACGTTAGACCTCTGTCATTGCCAACAAAGGGTAAATAACAAAGTATTGAGATTAAATTTTATTATTGACCAAATACTTATTTTCCACAATAATTTGCAAATAAATTATTTAAAAACCCTACAATGTGATTTTCTGTATTTTTTCTCTCTCATTTTGTCTCTCATATTTGAGGAATACCTATGATGAAAATTACAGGACTATCTCATCTTTTTAAGTGGGAGAACTTTCACAATTGGTGTCTGACTAATACTTTTTTTTCCCCACTGTATTAATATGATATATATATATTATGTGTCAAACGATTATCGCTCCAAAATAAATGTTTTTTGTTTATGTAATAATGGTGTGTACTGTATTTGTATTATGTATATAGAAATACCACCCATCCAGTATATTATTTTTTAAATATTTACACGTATTTACATGTATTATTAGATAAATATAATAAGCTTTAATATACAAATTATAAATATTTTTTCTTAAATATATACATGCATTTGTGTATTTATATATACATAATAAACATAAACCGTACACACACGTATATTATGTACACAAAAACATACTGTTAGATGTATATTGTTTGAGACAGCCTAATAATATAGAGACACATTAAATATAGATTAAAACTTGAACTTAAAAATGTGAATGTTGCCAAAGTAGGCAACATACAGTGGGGAAAAAAATTATTTAGTCAGCCACCAATTTTGCAATTTCTCCCACTTAAAAAGATGATAGAGGCCTGTAATTTTCATCATAGGTTTACCTCAATTATGAGAGACAAAATGAGAAAAAAAAACCAGAAAATCACATTGTAGGATTTTTAAAGAATTTATTTGCCAAATATGGTGGAAAATAAGTATTTGGTCAATAACAAATCTTCATCATCTTGTTATATACCCTTTGTTGGCAATGACAGAGGTCGAACGTTTTCTGTAAGTCTTCACAAGGTTTTCACACACTGTTGCTGGTATTTTGGCCCATTCCTCCATGCAGATCTCCTCTAGAGCAGTAATGTTTTGGGGCTGTCGCTGGGCAACTTGGATTTTCAACTCCCTCCAAAGATTTCTATGGGGTTGAGATCTGGAGACTGGCTAGCCACTCCAGGACCTTGAAATGCTTCATATGAAGCCACTCCTTCGTTGCCCGGGCGTGTGTTTGGGATCATTGTCATGCTGAGAGACCCAGCCACGTTTCATCTTCAATGCCCTTGCTGATGGGGTGATGAGGTTTTCACTCAAAATCTCACGATCATGGCCCCATTCATTCTTTCGTTTACACGGATCAGTCGTCCTGGTCCCTTTGCAGAAAAACAGCCCCAAAGCATGATGTTTCCACCCCCATGCTTCACAGTAGGTATGGTGTTCTTTGGATTCAACTCAGCATTCTTTCTCCTCCAAACACGACATGTTGAGTTTTTACCAAAAAGTTCTATTTTGTTTTCATCTGACCATATGACATTCTCCCACTCCTCTTCTGCATCCTCAAATGCGCTCTAGCAAACTTCAGACGGGCCTGGACATGTACTGGCTTAAGCGGGGGACACGTCTGGCACTGCAGGATTTTGAGTCCCTGGCGGCGCAGTGTGTTACTGATGGTAGCCTTTTTACTTTGTCCCAGCTTCTTCATTCATTCACTAGGTCCCCACGTGTGTTCTGGATTTTTGGCGCCAGTTCGTGTGATCATTTTGACCCCACGGGGTGAGATCTTGCTTGGAGCCCCAGATCGAGGGAGATTATCAGTGGTTTTGTATGTCTTCCATTTTTTAATAATTGCTCCCCCAGTTGATTTCTTCACACCAAGCTGCATACCTATTGCAGATTCAGTCTTCCCAACCTGGTGCACGTCTACAATTTTGTTTCTGGTGTCCTTTACAGCTCTTTGTTCTTGGCCATGGTGGAGTTTGGAGTGTGACTGTTTGTGGACAGGTGTCTTTTATACTGATACGAGTTCAAACAGATGCCATTAATACAGGTAATGAGTGGAGGATAGGAGGGTTTCTTAAAGACAAACTAACTGGTCTGTGAGAGCCAGAATTCTTGCTTGTTTGTAGGTGACCAAATATTATTACTTATTTTACCGAGGAATTTACCAAGTAATTCTTTAAAAATCCTACAAATGTGATTTTCTGGATTTTTTTTTCATTTTGTCTCTCATAGTTGAGGTATACCTATGATGAAAATTCAGGCCTCTCTCATCTTTTTAAGTGGAGAACTTGCACAATTGGTGGCTGCCTAAATACTTTTTTCCCCACTGTAAGTCTGAAGTAATGAAAATCAAGTTGAAATCCTAAATCATTTTAAAAATAAAATAAAAAGAAGGAAATAGCAATACAAAGGAAAAAGAAAATACTAATGCACAACACAAAATGACTAAACTAAAACAACCAAAAAAAAAGACAATATAAAAATAATCCTTTATAGTTTTTCAGTTTTCATTTATTATTATTGATATACCATATGGATATTTATTGGATATTTATTTTAAATAAAATATGAATAAATACTATAATGACACTCCATCTACACATATTTTCTACTAATTTCAAACTAACATTGTTGAGACTACCATAGAGGAATATTGAATCTAAAAACATTTACTTACATTGTGACGTTCCATACCCGCATAAATTTCTTTCTTCTGTGAAACACAAAAGCAGAAGTCAAAACACACCAATATCTAAGTCATCATTGGCTGAAAACTCTCAAATCACATTCCCACTGCTTCATAATCAAAAACTGAAGGAAAGACAGATTTCAACAGGTTTAGAACAACATGAAAGTGAGCGAACGAAAGACGTTTCATCACTGGGTGAATTCTTCCAGAAAACACTTAACTAGCACCACGACCTGACAGAACGGATCATTTATACAACACTCAGTGGCTCTGAACTGCGACAGCAATGCAAAATGACAAAGAAAAGAAATGCAGTGTGAGATCTGACGTGAGAGTGTGAGAGTTTGAATCCTCATGACACACACACACAGTTCACACACAGCTCAGTGCTGTTCACACATGCACACGTCTCGCATGTACAGACACGCGCTGTCACACTGAACGACTGAGATTCACAAACCATCAAAGATCACCATTAAAATCATCCTCAAATACTCTGTCTGGCTGCCTTCAGAGGAAATACTAACTTACTGAATACTGTACTGTATACATTAAATGTTAAACTGTTTGGCACAATATGCACTTTTACATATAGTATGCTACATTGTTGTCACATGATCTGATTTAATGGCATACTGGGTATATCCATCTTAGAAATAAATGCAATTATTTTATATTTTTTAATGTAAAATGTCTCTTCTGCCCACCAAGGTTGCGTTTATTTGATAAGTAAAAAATTAATAAGTTTATTTTAGATAACAGTAAAAATAACTGTTTTCTATTTTGAATATATTTTGATAGGTAATTTATTCCTCTGATCAAAGCTGAATTTTCAGCATCATTACTCCAGTCTTCAGTGTCACATGATGCTTCAGAAATCATTCTAATATGTTGATTTGCTGCTCAAGAAACATTTCTGATTATCAATGTTGAAAACTGTTGTTCTGCTTCATATTGAATGGAAACCGGGATACATTTTATTTTCCAGGATTCCTTGATGAATATAGAGTTTAAAAGAACAGTATTTATTTGTCAAATAAATCTTTGTGTAACATTAAACATTTATTTACTGTCACTTTTGATCAATGTAATGCATCCTTGCTGAATAAAAGTATTAACTTCTTACAAAAAAAAGTTATTGAATGGTAGTGTACATACTGCAGAAATATAATATGCTAGGTAGTGCCTCTCTTTTCTCTTTCTCTCTAGAGAATCCACACATACATGGCAAACGTTCAGGGTGTTTGCACATTCAGATCATTGTTTCCTTTTACTCTCTGTAAAACAACCAATCCGAGTGGTTCCTCATACCTGGTTTATGATCACATGCACAAACACATGCAAAACACTATTCACATGTTCCTGTCGTTCCACAGTAAAAGGAAATCGTTGTAATTGTCGAAGTGAAAGAATGAACAACTTACTCAAGTCCTGTTATTTTTCATCCCCTTCCCCTATCAGTCACTTTTCACAATCCAACCACTTACTGATGGATTGAATCAAGTCTTACTCTGCGATTTGTCTTACTGAATATCACATTTTAGGAGTTAATGCATTTAGTCTTTAACAAAGGCCTCACCAACCTAAGAAACAGCGTTGAACATGTAGCCACCCGTTGAGTCATGTGCTCATGAATTTAACGGAAAAAGCCCAAAGCTGTGCTTCATCTGTCATTTATTCCTAGTGTTGTGCAGCTCAATGTTTTTCAGTGATTAACAACATTTCTGTCAGCAGATCTGTCATATGCTGCCGTGTTTGTGGAATTATGCAGAGGTCACCATAGAAACATGGTAATAATTACAGTTTTGCCCACTAGAGATGTTGTGCAGCCTTTTTTTTCTTTTTTAAAGTGGGCACCAGTGGCAGTTCTGGCTTACTTTGTGCAATATGCAAGATAAGACATGACCAAAAGAAAAAAAACAACAACTTAACAACCCATTAGTTCTTTTTGAAAGTAAACTCTGTACACTACTGTTCAATGTTTCAGCAGATTTTCAATACATTAAATAAGAAATTAATAATTTTATTCAGCAAGATGCATTCAAATGATCAAAAGTGACGTAACGGATTTATAATCTTAAAGATTTCTATCAGATAAAATAGAAAATGTTTTACACTTAATATATTTAATGTAAATATACATTTATTTGAAATAGAAATCTTTTGTACATTGTGCATGCCTTTACTCTCACTTTTGAGCAATTTAAGGCAGATTTAATATGCAGATGTACGCTGATAACTATAAATGTAAGTGTATTAAAATGATATTTATTACTGATTAATATAGATATATAATATATATATTATTATAAATGATGTGTGTGTACATATTAAAGAGTGTCAAAAAGGACAGTAAAAAACATTTACGTATAAAAATATTTCAAAATAAAACACTGTTATTTGAGCTTCTAGACATTAATGAATCGAAAGAAAAGAAAAAACGTTCATGGTTTACACAAAAATGACAAGCAGCAAAACTGATTTCAACAACTGAAAATAATATGAAATGTTTATTGCGGCAGGCAAATCAGAATATGTAGGATGATTCGAAGGATCATGTGACACTGACGGGACTGCGGTAATGATGCTGAGATCAGCTTTGATATATTTCATTATAAAAATGTATGACTGTAAATTATGATATTTCACAATATTAATGTTTTTACGTATTTTAAACAAATAAATGCAGCTTTGATGAGTATAATAAAATGTAATTAAAAACATTTTTAAAAAATCTAATAAATTCCAAAATAAAGCAAGCTAAATTATTATAATTGTGCACCTTTTTTTTGGAAGTTGCACTCAAATCTGAGCGAGCACAATACTTTGTTTGCTGATTGAACACCCTCGTGTTTGTTTCATCTTTAGTAATGTTGGTGAACTCATCTGCCCCGGCCGAGAACGTCAGTTTCTCTGGGAACGTCACAGACAGTCAAAACGTCTCTGATGTGTCACCTGTGAATAATGAGACAGCAGTTACCACGGTAAAACCTACCACACTCCCACCATCAACGACCCACGAGCCCACAAGCAGCATCCATGTCAGCACACTCCACCCGACATCCACCACTGCAGGAACCAGCGGAACTCCAGAATCAACGAGCGCTCGCAGCAGACGGAGATCCACCACGCAGATGACCGCGAGCAGCAGTCCCGTCCAGGCCCAAAGCCCACCCCGACCCCCCTCGTCTCTGAACGTCGGGAGACCACGGTACGTGAAAAACATGAGACCTGAAAACAGCTTTGCGTCAGTATTCATCTGTTTCCAGTCAGAAATTACATCTTTGAGATCCAATAATATCCTAGCTTTTTTAGCAAATGTTATGTTTGTACACTTAATACTATTCAAAACTCCACTAACTATATATATATATATATATATATATATAGTAAATATATACACAGACTATATTTAAATACACGCACTTTTCTGTATGATTATGGATTCTTAATAGTAATATATATTACACTTATATTATTTACCTATACTTAAAACAATGTATTAATAACACTAGATCAGGTAATGTCCAGTGTAATCTGAAGTCTTAATATTAAATAGCATATACACCTTAACATTTAATACACTTACATACAATTAGATTTAATATAAAACTCTTTCTGATATCTATCGTACTTTCCGTTATGAATTCTGAATCTTAATATGAAAATACATTTTTCACTTTATTATATTTAAAGACATTACGAAATAATGAATTTAATTATTATAAACTAGATATCAGTGCTTTTGAAGTCAGATTACAAATAGAGATACACTTACTACTATTAAAAACACTTAAAATATTTTAATCAAACAAACAATTCTCATACTTTTCAGTAGAATTACTTAATATTAAATACAGTGATACTTACTATCTTTTCTAAATTAAACTTACAAATAATGTATTTTAATTATTTATACACTAAATTTACTTTCAGTATACATTTTAAGTCTTATATAAATATATATTACATCTGAAGATATTAGTAATTTAAGTATAACTGCGTAGGAATGTTTTAATTATATAAAATAGTTATCAGTATTTTTCTGCATCCTCAAATTTAAAATATACTGATATTACACTTAATATATGTATAAAGTTACGTATGCTCTATAATGTTTAGTATTATTAAACTATTATCAGGACTTTTCGAATTATTAATATTAAAATATATATAACTTAATATATATGAATACAAGTAAATAAAGGCATTTACTTAAACTACATTTATCAGCACTTTCATTAAAATCGATTAATTACTCTCGCGATCTTTGTTTATTTGTTCACTCATCTGTACTGCATTGATTCTGGGATTGCCTCTCCATTGAATGATGGCAGGTTTTATTTTAGAAAGCAGCATAATAATGTGCCTAACATTTTGCCTTTGAAAATGCATCCTACAATTTATTGTTCACAATATTACTTATTTTTGATTTAATAAATGCAGCCTTGGGGAGCATAACATTATGGTTGTGTAACTATGGCCTGACTGATGTTGACTCTGTTCGTGAGGACAAAAGCATGACTTCCTGCTGGAAACCTCTGCTGCTGGTTTTGGCAGAAAGCCTCAATGCGGACATGATTTATTGCTGCGATATCAAACATCACATGATGATTATTCATTTGGTTGACGCTTTTGTGAGCAAATGCAGCTGCACACACAAACATTTACAGTGCACATCTGCATTTTTGTTTACCATAATGGCGAGCAGAACAAATCCTCGTAAAGTGGATATAAATAGAGGTCAAACAGCAGAGATGCTGATAACGGTGCGTGTGGAAAACAAGAGCATCATTATATGTGCAGAGGAACGTCTTCACGCTGACACAACCGGAGAACAGACACATCTTTGTGGATTCGCCAGGCTTTTACGTCACTGCAGAAACGCTCAAGCACACAAACACACACTATTTACATATTTTCCAGAAAGTGCGCTAGTGTTATTCCCTCTCTCTTTCTCTGCTTTGGTTCTTCTAGACAATAGCAAAGCGTCCACTGACCCGCTGCTGGCTGGACTGGTGTCGGCGTTCGTCATCGTCGCTGCCATCGTGTCCGTCCTCATATTCCTCAAACTCAGACACACAAATGACGGCCCAGAGTTTCGCAGACTTCAGGATCTCCCCATGGTGAGATTACGCTTTCCACAATTCATTGAATAAAAACAACACACATACTACCTAAACACATTGCTAAGCAATAGCCATGTGACAAACATTCAACGCTGACAGGAAAAGTATCATTCTCAGGAAACCATTTAGATCCCATTTATGCAAATGATCTGCTATTTTTACATTTCATTTAAAAAGGCTTATTTTGCCGATGCTTATATTTTCCCATTTTAGGCTCAAACTACCAGGGCCATAACTGCCATAATCATTAGAGGGACTACTACGCTATCAATTAAATTTTCTTTATCATTTTTATGATGTTACTCCCTTAAATATATCAGAAATGAACACAGTAAAAAAAAAAAAAATCTGATTTTTTTTTCAGGGAAAAAAAACACGTAATGCATAATACTGTACTTAAAATAAATAAAAGTGGGTTTCAATTTTTCTTTAATGCACCCAAAATTTTTTGAAATGCAACAGCTTGCATTTTTAAACGTTAATGGAAAGGTGTATTGTTGAAAACTCAGTATGCAACACTACTGATTTCTGCAAATATGTATATTTTAACATTTAATGCAATTTCAAAAATTACATCATTAAATATTCAAAAAGTATTTTAAAAATATAATAAATACATACATACATACATACATATACAGTAATTAGTACATGCATTGTATTCTAATTTCAAAAGAAAAATGCAGGTGATTTTTATGCATTCTGTATAACTCAATGTATGTTTATTGCAATGTTTTTAGTTTTAAATTATTTAATTGGGGGGGGGGGGGGGGGGCACTTTTGATACTGATAAAAAAAAAAAAAGATTTCACTCCCTTAAATATGATCTAATATATAGAGGTTGTGTATATATATATATTCGGGGGAGAAATGTGACATGTTGGAATTTTAATTTTTAAAAAAGTATAATTGTTTTTAAATTCTATGTAATTAAAAGGAAAGGGACGTACAGTAAGTATCACTTTTGATTCATCCTCTTTTCTACACCTTACTTCACTTCTGTTTCAGTTTTAATGACCAACTCTTACTATACGTTTCCATATCCCTACTATCACTACCACTCGCAAACCACACATCTCACACTATAGGCAGCGCAATCCTAACAACCTGCGCACTTTGCCTATGTCTACTAATAAACTACTTTTTTTTTCTATTGGTCTCTGGAATTGCCAGTATGCTGTAAACAAAGCAGATTTTATTACATCTATTACTAGTCTTTCAAGACTAAACCTCATGGCCCTGATAGAGACATGGATCAAACCAGAGGACAATGTTACACCTGCAGCACTCTCCAATAATTTCTCATTTCCCCACTCCCCCCGTCTGACTGGAAGAAGTGTAGTTACTGGTCTGCTTATCTCTAATGATTGGAAATTTAATCCTTTACCTTCTCTGGGTATTAGCAGCTCCTTTGAATCACATTCAGTCACTATTACCCACCCTTTTAAAATCCATTTTGTAGTTGTTTATCGACACCCAGGACCACAAGGTAACTTCTTGGATGAATTAGATGTGCAGCTCTCAAACTTTCCTGAGGATGGTACTCCCATACTAGTTATGCTTGGAGACTTCAACATCCACCTAGATAAACCTCAGGCTGCAGACCTCCACACTCTGCTTGCCTCTTTTGATCTCAAGAGAGTGTTAACTACGGCTACTCAAAAATCAAGGCAACCAACTGGACCTTATTTACAAACGACACTGCTCCACTGATCATGTGCTAGTTACTCCACTGCACACCTCGGATCAATTCCTCCTCACTCTTAACCTCAACATGGTTCCTGACACAACACATACCCCTAAACATGCCACTTTTCGATAAACTAGCCACTCTCACCCTCCCCGCTATCTGCTATAGTGTATCTTCGATCTTCCCTGAACAGTTATATCTTGATGTAAACAGCTGTTACTGATACTACTGCCTCCCTCTTACATCTTGTTAGCCAATGTTGCCCCTTGGTTTCTAGACCAGCCCGTACACCCTTCTACCCTTGGCTGGTGAAGTTCCGCAACAAAAATGTGTAGCTCAAGGCTGCTGAAAGGGTGTGGTGCAAATCCAAAAATCCTACTGACCTTAATGTATATTGATCACTCCTCTCTTCATTCTCTGCTGATGTCTCCACTGCTAAAAGGACATACTACTGTAACAAAATTAACAATTCGTCTAACTCGCATGCTCTTTAAACATTTTTTTCCATCCTTTGTTCTCTTCCTCCCCCTCCTTCATCAACTCTAACAGCTGAAGACTTTGCCACATTCTTCATTAATAAAATTAAAACCATCAGTGCACAACTTTTTCACACCACAATCTGTCATCTTACCAGCAAACATACACTCGTATTCATCCTTCTCTAACATCCTACTACGGTCACGCTTGATCCTATTCCATCTCATCTCCTTCAAGCCATTTATCCTGTAGTTGTACCTGCACTCACTCACATCATTAAGATATCCCTTCACACTGGTGTTTTCCCCTCAACATTTAGACAGGCTCGTATAACCCCACTTCTTAATAAACCCACCCTTAACCCATCTCTTTTAGAGAACTACAGACCGGATTCCCTTCTACCTTTCATTGCAAAAACACTTGATCGAGCTGTGTTCAACCAAGTCTTTGCCTTTCTCACACAGAACAACCTCCTTGACAGCAGCCAGTCTGGTTTCAGAAGTGGACATTAGACCGAGACTGCCTTTCTTTCAGCTGTTGAAGCCCTAAGACTGGCAAGAGAGGATTCCAAATCTTCAATACTTATCTAGCTGGATCTGTCCGCTGCTTTTGACATGGTTAACCACCAGATCCCCCTGTCAACCCTATTGGCAAAGGGCATCTCAGGAACCGCACTCCAGTGGTTTGAGTCTTATCTCTCAGATAGATCCTTCAAAGTATCTTGGAGAGGTGAAGTGTCCAAGCCGCAACATCTAACTACTGGGGTGCCTAAGGGCTCAGTTCTTGGACCACTTCTCATCTCTGTCTACATGGCATCACTAGGTTCAGTCATTCAGAAACATGGCTTTTCATATCACTGCTATGCTGATGACACTCAAACTCTACCTCTCATTCCATCCTGATGACCGACGATAGCTGCTCGCATCTCAGCGTGTCTAACAGACATTTCTTGCTGGATGCAGGACCATCACCTTCAACTCAACCTGCCCAAGACAGAACTGCTTGTGGTTTCAACAAAACCATCACTTCATCACAATTTCACCATCCAATTAGACACATCAACCATAACTCCTTCAAAAAACAGCCAGAAACCTTGGAGTTAGGATTGTGAATCAGCTACTTCAGACAACATGCTAAAACTGCCTGGTCCTGCAAAGATGCTTTAGTCCAACTCCAAGAATGATCAGGCCTTTCTTTCAGACATGCTTCACAATCCGTGGTAAGAATGCGGCAGCAAGATTCATTTTTATTGAGCCAAAAAGAATGCACATCACACCTCTGTTCATCAATCTGCACTGGCTACAGTAGCTGCTCGCATAAAATTCAAGACATTAATGTTTGCCTACAAAACCATCACTGGCTCTGCACCCCTTTACCTAAAATAATTACTGCAGACTTATGTGCCTCTAGAAGATTGCGTTCTGCAAGTGAACGTCACTTTATCGTGCCATCCCAAAGAAGCACAAAATCACTTTCATGGACTTTTAAATTAAATGTTACTTCCTGGTGGAATGACCTGCCCAACTAGTCCTTAGCCATCTTCAAGAATCGGCTAAAAAACACATCTCTTCCATCTTTTTTTTTTGACCCTCTAACTCTAGCACTCTCAATTCTATTCTATCTAAAAAAAAAAATTGTCCTTTTAGACTTACACTCTATTCATTACTTGCTTGATTTCTTAAAAAAAACACACTAGTTTCTATCTTTTGTATGCTATCTAGTGTTTTCTTGTCATTTATTATACCAATAACAAAAGCAAAAAAAAAATAACACTAGCTTCGCTCTATTCTTTTTCTATTTCTATCGGTTTTTCTGTTAGTTATTTATAATAATAAAAAAAAAAAATTAAATTGCCTACGTGTACGCATTAGGCTAACGGAGAATTGTATAGCATTGCATATCATTGCATCTTTTGTTGATTTTGATGCCTTCTCATTTGCAAGTCACTTTGATAAAAGCGTCGCTAATGAAAATGTAAAAGTAATTCACTAAAGCTTCATGGACGATAAATTAAAATAACATTTGACAAAATTGCAGGTGATTTTTATCATTCGTATAAGCAATGTAGTTATTGCAACTGGTTATTAGTGGTATGTTTAATTTGTGGGGGGGGGGCAACTAGCTATCACTCCCTATGATCTAATAATAGAGTATATAATATACATATATTCGGGCGGAAAATGACATTTTATTTTGAACATTGGTATTTTACAATAAAAAAGTAAAAAAAAACCGTAATTCCATGTAACTACTAAGCGTTAATAGGATAAAGTAAACAAGCATTTAAAAAAAAAAAAGTATTTACACTAAACCTGTATGTATCAGTAATTAGGCATTGATGCACATACAGTGTCGCTCACAGATGAGTGTTTCCTGCAAACAGCTCAGTGACGTGTGTGTGTTTCAGGATGATATGCTGGAGGACGCACCTCTCTCCATGTACAGCTACTGAAAACCCAGATGTGCCCAACATCCGCTGATCAACACAACACAGGCACAATTAAATGAGCTTCACAGAGGCACAAACACTCCTGTTGTTTCTGTTACAGGACTAAATATAGCGTCATACTCCACTTTAGTTGTTAAATTCACCGTGGCCGTCAGTTCCTGTTCGTTGGGTTGTTTTCTTGCACTTTATGTGGGGTTTGGGAAGGGTTGTGTGCTGCGGGGATATTTGGGAGCTGTTTTTGGCTGTATTTGTTTCTCTGATTGTCGTGTCGTCTCTGGATCTGCTTCAGCTGTGTGTGTGTTTGTGTTACATGGTCTAATTCTAGAATTAACCTGCTGCTTTGTTTTTTCTGATCAGCTTCTTGTTATTTGTTAAAAGAATAATTCACTATAAAGAGAAATGTGCTGGAATAAGAGGAGTCTACTCAACCTCAGGCCACCAAGTGTAGATTGAGTTGGTTCTTCCACTCCGCGAAAAAAGATTTGAGAAACTCAGCATTACTTCACTGCTAGCAAGGATGCTATGCAGGGGATGGGTGCCGTCAGAATGAGAGTCCAATAACAGCTGATAAAAACATACAATAATCCACAAGTAATCCACACAAAAATTAACATTTTGTGAAGCCAAAAGCTGCATGTTTGAAACAAATCCATCATTAAGGCATTTTAAACTGTTGCTTCTGGCCAAAATAAGAGTACTTCTATTCTATAATAACGCTCCACATTCTCTAGTGTGTGAAAAGGTCATCTTGTCTGAATCAGGAGAAAAATACGCACTGATCAAGCATTGTTTACAAGTAAAAACAGTCCAAAACAGATTTAAATAAATATGTTGGTGGATTTTGAGAGGACAACAGGGGATGGACTTTTTTACTGGAGGAAGTGTTATTATGGATTATGGACTCCTATTATGACCTGAAGCAAGTTTAAACACTTTTATACAACGGGATTTGTTTCTTAAAACATGCAGCTTTTGGCTTCACAAGACGTTAACTGATGGACTGGAGTGGTGTGGATAATTGTGATGTTTTATCAGCTGTTGGAGTCTCATTCTGACGGCACCCATTCACTCTAGAGGATCCATTGGTGAGCAAGTGATGTGATGTTAAATTTCTCCAAATCTATTCTGACGAAGAAGCAAGCCCATCTACATCTTAGACGGCCTGACAGTGAGTGAATTTTCAGCGAATTTTAATTTTTGGGGAGAACTACTCTTTGAAGGAAATGCTCAACGTTCAGTAGAAGTTTTCGATCATCACACAAAATCATTTTAATCTCTCAAGTCAGCAACAATCATGTTTACAGTAATGCACTTCTGTGGGGTACCAGAATAAACAATAAAATGCATTTCGTTTTCAACAGTACAGCCACATGACTTACATGGCACTAGTATATAATAGTCTACTAACCTTGTCTGTGTGAAGTTACATTCAGTTTTCTAACTCCTGTACAGCTGCTAAACCCTGTAACTTTTGCACGACACACACAAGGAGAGTCTTCCCAAGTGCATTACTGTAAACTACTTTTTGCTTGTTTTTACAAATTTGGAGACCGAATTATACAGTTTAACCTGTATTAAATCTGGAAAATTCCTTTGATACTGTACAAACAGCATCAGTAATGATTTCCCAATGTTCATTTCACTTCTTTCTCTGCTTAGTTCCCAAGGATGTTTCCACCCCTGAGAAATACCATTTTTGTCAGCCATACAGACGTAATTCACTTCAAGTGAAAATGTGGAATTGTTTACATCATTTGGAATGTCATCAAATAGACAAAACAACAGCGCTGAAAATGCAACTGGCTCTTGGCTCATGATGGTTGCAAAATTCAACTGTTTTCAACCTAATGTTTTAAGAAAAAAATCAATTTGTGAGCACTTTGACAAAGATGGTAAAAAACAGACCTTTAGTTAATAAATAGACAATTTTAATGCTTTTCTTGTGCCTAAAATGTTTTATAAAAACTCAACATTTATAGACTCAACATTTAACATTTTATTGATTGATAAAAAAAGTCAATAATACAGTATTTTCATCCTTGTGGTGTGATGGCTGATGGATGTGTGATGTTTACTTCGTGTAATAACTTGTGAGAGTGCATTTAAAGTGTTTCTTATTACACAATGTTCTTTTTTTAATTAATAAAAGTCTTTAAAATGCACTAAATTGTCACTTTTTTAACACTGGACGCGCAGGTTATGAGATGCTACAATTATTGAGACTTATTTTAAGTGGAAAAAAAGTGAATCTTTTTTTTCTTCAAAAATCTGAAGTCAACATGAAATCAAAATTGACCACATTTACTTTCATTACATGTTCCTGGGCTTTACGGGCAAAACATGCTCAAAATACTGCCTTTAAATACCATTTAAACATCTACACAAGCCAGAGTCAAAACTGTTTTGACCTAATGGATGTTACGTGTTGCATGTTCATATTGAAAACACTCTTTTTGCAACTTACATTTAGTAGCTGATACCTCAGAGTATGTCAGTGCAATACTTGTGAAGCCTATAAAGACTCTCTGTGAATAATGTGTGTCAGTCATAAAATACTGCAAAACCTCTGTGTCCATGGTCTTGATTTTACATGAACGTATTGATCAATTATAGCATAAATAGCACAGTCCGGGCCTTCATGACACAAGTAAACTACTTACTTGAATCAACGTAAGACCGAGGTTTCCATTTCCTCTAATAGCAGCACATAGATTTACTGGCCTTTAAGGTCAGAGGTCACTGAGACTGAGATCTGGAGGACTGTCTGAAACTCTGTCCACACCTTCAGCATCATTGCCAAGGTTACTATCAAGCCCACTTCCATCGGTCGGAGGTCACTTCCTGTAAGGTCTGAACTTAAACGGACACGCCGGCGCCTCCTCCTGGTTTGTGGCTCTAAATCAATGAGAAAAATGGGGAATTCTTAGTGTTGTACCACTAGGGCGGTATCAAACATACTAAAAAAAAAAAGGAGGAGGAATAAATGTATTTAAGTAAAAGTACCCTCCTCTATTAGGGGTATTAATGTTAATTAAACCATTAAAATAGGACTTATTAATATTTTTAATATTTAAATATCGCCTTGAAATAAAATAGATTTTTTTTTTACTTGATATATATACACACACAACATATATATAGGATTTTATTTCTAAAACTAATTACAATGTGTAATTAAAAAAACTATTTAGCGCTATATAGGATATTTACCCACAAAAGAAACAAGTTATTTAAAATCTTCATGAAATTAACGATGAAAACAAAATCCAACACTAAAGCTAGTTCAAATTATTAACAAAAAACTACAATAGTATATCAGTACACAAACCATTGATTTGCACTGGTTTCTGTCCATTTCTCCTGAGCTGAATGCTGTCAGTGGTTTTGAAGACATCAGTCATGCTCATTTAACTCAAATTCTCTGTCAGTCACACTGATGGAGCCTCGAATATGAACCTCATAACCTCAAATCCATCCACATTTCATCAAATAATTTCTCCCTTTTCACTTCTGAAGAAAAATGCTTTACTTGGCACTCTAAATGAGGACATACATTTTAGCTTTTATTTTTAGACAATTTAATTTAAAAAATATTTTAGCATTTTAAATAAAATAAAAAAATATGTATATAATTTTACAATATTATTTAACAATACATGTTAAATAAAACATGTATATATATTATATATACTGACACGTGTATCTGGTGTCAGTGTCAGGTGTGCTTATGCATGCGTGCATGTGTCACCTGGTTCTTCCAGCCATGATGCATCCAACTCATCTGAGCTGATCTCACCCAGACTGGGGGTGGGACTGAAATCATCCTCCGACCCTGACGACACGCGTCTCTGGGGCCTCGTCTTCACGGTTACCACTGCTACCACACAGGAGCGAGAGAAACATGAAAGGAGGATAACTGTGCAGAAATCTTACAGGCTCAGCAGCCAAAAACAGCTGGTTTGATTCTACAGGTCACAGAGAGGCTAAACGACTAACATTAGAAAAGGCTTTGAAGGGGAAAACAAGAGAAGCATGATCAGACCCTTTCACAGCTGCGTCTCACCTGGTTTCTGTGGTAGCGGTGCAGCTGTGGGGAGGGTTTCTCTCAGGACCAGACCTCGCACCTCGTCCTTCAGCTCTGAGACGGTGACTCTAAAACACACACAGAAAATAAAGCGCCCTCCTTTAGCAAGATACTAGCGTTAACAAAAACTGCAAACATTAAAACACCTTCATACTAAAGGGTCATATGATGCGATTTCATGTTCTCCTTTCTCTTTGGAGTGTTACAAGCTCTTGTGCATAAAGAAGATCTGTAAATCTGCAAAGACTAAAGTCTCAAATCCAAAAAAATATTCTTAATAAAAGTTAAGAGTCAACCAAGCCTAACTAAAACGGCTCGTTCTAACACACCCCACATATCTACATCACTATGTGGGTAGATTTGCATAACGCCACCCAAATGTACACGCAAAGAAAGAAGGCATAACTTTAATTCTTGCCTGCTAGTATGTAGGCCCGCCGCCGCCAGCTGTCGTGAAGATGAACCCTACCCTTGAAGGTGCTGTGTGTTTCGTTGTGAAGCGAAACTACTTTGTTTGGCCTTCAAAAAAAGGACGATATCCACTTCGTCATGCCTAAAGCTGATCTGTGCTGGTCGCTGAGGAAATACTACAGTATGGTAAGGGGTGTAACATTTACATCACACGCTTGAGGTATTCGGCCAATACAAAGCACTGGATAGCTGGCCAATCAGAGTACACCTCGCTTTTCAGACGATGAGCTTTTTAAAAATCGACGCATTCTCCGTTTCAGAAAGGCGGGGCATAGAGAGAAACAATAATGTACAGTATGTGAAAAAAACTGTGTTTTTAACTGTTTAAACCGGCACCTAAAACACATGCATTACACCAAATAAAAAAATTAAGTTCTTTACAGATCATCTGACCCCTTAGGAAAATCGACAAGAATTGACAAAAATTGTGCCGTTAGTTTGCAAATTTAAAGGCTCGCCCTTTTTACACGATTGTTTTTTTAATAATAGGCAGGTTTGCACGGCGACCAAAATACAAAATGCGCGGTAAATAAGTGTGTCAGACGCTCATTGGCGCACGAAATGGATTGACAGCTATTATGCCACAATCCCGTTCTTATATTCATTAAAAATAACTAAATTAAAGTGCAAAATCTCTTATAATTATTGATTTTTTATGCTTATATTAATGGGTCGCACTAGGTGCAGGTGAGCAATTAAAAAACCAAAACTCCAGGTTTGGCTTCTCATGACAACCAGACTGAAAACCTATGTGACACCCGTTAATCATTCATCCAGAGTATAGTAAGATGACCACACTAAATTATGTCACTTTGAAATTGGCTCACAACAGGAACAGAGTAGAAGCTACAACTATTGGGATGAATATCAAAATTCGGCAATTACGTTAATAACACGTAACTGTGACTGATTAAAAAAATCTAAAAAAACAAAATAAACATTTAGGTTAAACATGCTCCAAATATGACTTTGAATATATTAAAATGCACACAAAACCATCGTGTGGACTGTCTGGACCATTTTGTGCCATTTATCATATCAAAAACACATGTCTGCATTATTTTAAATATTAATACGATATATATTATTTCAATGCCCTTTTTTTCTCAACCCAAAAACACTAATAGAAATATTTAGTTGACTACTATTTACTAAAATTTATTTGCCAAAGAGAAGTTCTCGTTTTTCTGAGTTTAGTGCTAAAACAACACAAACTAAATGAAACATTGTAACAAAAATCTATACAGACAATTCAAACTAATAAAAGAAGAAACGAGCACAAAACTTAAATGATTACAAAAACAGGACAATATCAAATGAACTAAAGGTGAAATAAATTCAAATATGTGCCAATAAGAGTATGTTATCAGCGATATTAAAAGTAAAAAACTGGGAGCGTTTCATACAGTTTCTAAAGTCGTTTGCTTAATAAGCCGAAAAACAACCACTGGTCTGTAAATGCGGGTAACCCGTTTTTTTTATAGGAGTACGGTCATAAACGACGCGTTATTGCCTCTTACTCCGATTCGCAACAGCATTAAACGCCAATAACTGTTTCTGTCGGGTTATAAGTCGTGCTGTGTATACGTGACAGGAACGCACGTTAGTGCAGAATTTTAAGAACATCTGACCGAGCAAACGTCTGCAGGAAAGAAAGAAGGAAGTATATCACAAAAGCAGGACTTTTTTCACGACTCCGCAATTATAAAAATGTGTTCTCATCTTGTGCAGCAGAAGTGGTTCAGTCACAATGCTGCGTTTATAACTGCATGAGAGGAGAATATATGAGCTGTAAGTTTCCCGCTGACATGTTGCAAGCTTAATTTAACATCACAACTGACAAAATGTATGGAATACTCTGAGTCAGATAAGCAAATGATTATATTTTGATGTCACTAAAGGGAAATAACCAGATTTATTAATTAAGTAATGTAAACGCAGCTTACTTGCGTTGTCAGGTTACTGATGTGCATGTAAACGGGGAAAACTGGTTATTTTAATAAGCTCATATTTGTGAGTTATCAGCTTACTGGTGTGCATGTAAACGTGCTCACTGTTTTTCCATCGGTTGTTTTGTGCCACTGTGTGGACGCACTCACCTGAGGTCACGCACTTCCTGTTGAGTGTGCTGGTACTGTGACACCATCCGAGCGAGATCAAAACTGTGCGTTCGGTACGAATCTGTAAAACTCTCCAAAGTCTGCGGAATAAAAATATCACACCTGACCTGTGCCAAAACAGTGTGACCTGAACCAAAACAGCACACTGAACAAGCTATTTGCTGAAACTACATGGCAAAAATATCTCCTGCAGAACATAAACTCTTATGTGAAAAGCATATATTCAGCACCATGACCTGTGTGTTTGGAAACATTAGCCGATCATAACTGAAGTCATTTTAAATGCATGTTAAAGGTACAGTACCAAAAACACCCCTTCAAGATTAATAATGTAAAGGATGAGAAAAGGCAAAGGTTTGGGGGATTTTGTAATGTTTTTGAAGTACGTCCCTTATGTTCACCAAAACAGCAATACAGTAATATTGTGAAATATTATTACAATTTCAAATAAGTGTTTCATTGAATAGATTTAATTTTTTATAGGATTTTAAGATTTTAAGTATTCCTGTGATGCACAGCGAATTACCAGGCTTCAAAAAGAACAGATGTATTTGAAACAGAAATGTCTGTGACAGTATATGTCACTTTTTGATTCAATTGCAGCCAGCTTGCTGTAAACAACATTTTAACGCTTTCTCCTGACCTTTTGACCTAGTGCGTGTCATTTCTTTACCTTAGAGCTGCGTTCATACTGTCTCCTTGTTTCTCTGGCCTCTGACTGGAGCTGGAACGTATCTTCCTCCTGCCGCACTACAGAAACACAAACCAGTTTGCTTTTTTAACATTCATGAACACGGTGTAAATGTAACCAGAGTCTGAATGCCTATCAATATTGCAGGCGTTGTGAATGTGAAGCCAACACAAACACAGGCAGTATCTGAGCGGGATGTTTATTTGCGTGACAGTGAAAGCAGCAGATCGGCTGTGCGTGTGTTTATTTTGACATTATTCAGAGAGCCCTGACTGTAATAACACAACACTGAAAGAGTTTGATTTATGCGTGTAACACTACAGTGTATACATCGAATACACTCAGGTGGAGAAACATGAAAAGTAACTAGTTTATGACCTACTGAGTTTGTTTTTGAGAATGTCCACCTCTCTCCTGAGTTGCTCCAGTTCTTCTCTGCGCAGTTTAGAGCTGAAACTGTGGATGGACAAACATAGTTATAAAGAGTAAATAGCTGTGATTTTCAACTACTACATGTACACTGCTGTTAAACTGCTTCTTTTACACTAGTGGAACACTAGCACACTTAAATCATACCTTATTTATGTGTTCCGGAGCAATAGAATGAATACTTACTATGATTTTTATGATGATATTGATATAAAATTAGAAAATCGTGGCTCTTAAGGTGATATTAAGCAACTTCTAATTTGGTCAGTTCTTTTCTTGTCTTGAGACTCAACAACGTTGAGGTACACAATATAAATATTGCATATACATTATACATCTCTGAAGAATTACCTTTCTTGGCAGTTTCCCAAAGCCTCTACTCTACTCTACTCTACTCTACTCTACTTGACTCTACTCTACTCCACTTACTCCACTCACTCCACGCTACTCCACTCCACTCACTCTACTCCACTCCACTCCACTCCACTCCACGGTTATTATCAATAACTAAAACAATAATAATAATAAAAAAAGACAGACCTTTCTTCTTGGTTTCCTAGAGTCGTGGCACTGTTGATCTGACCTCTCAGACTGCTCAGCTCTCGATCCATCTCTCTCTTCCACTGCTCGATCCGTCGGTCTGGTCCAGGACTCAGTGATCTCCGCCCCGCATCCCGCTCTCTCTCCTCCAGTTTATCCTGAAGTCTCTTCTGCTCCTCTGGAAGACAGAGATTCTGGAGTAAATGTGACCTCAGTAACAACAGAAATAGTCCATTTACTTATTTATAGGAAAGAAGTGTTAATTGCAATAAAATTGTAGTATAATGAAGTACATTGAAACTGATTGATGATCACCTTGTAATGTTTGCATTTGTCTTTGCTGAGTGTTTCGTTCTCTTTCTAGTAATCGAAGACTCTGTGTTAAAGTCTCAATGGCCTGTGACAAAAACAACATTTAAAACTGGTTTGTTATTCTAGAATGATCCGTTGTTGAATTAATTTTATTATATTAAATATAAATCTCCAAAACAAAAAGGTAAACAGATACATTCTGCCCCCATTTACAATGACAGTACTAAATACAGATAAATAAAACTCACATGTAAGTCCCTATGATTTTCAGGATGTAGAAAACATATGGAATCATAAATCTAGTCATAAAAATGGAATTTACTTTATAACAAGGAATGTTGCGGTAATTGGCAAATTTTGGATGAATACATTAAAAATAGGGCTGTACAATTAATCATAAATCAATATTTTTTAAGGATTATCATGCAATGTTAACAGTAAAATTGTACTCTGTTGTGGAGCACTTTATTTGCCAAAAATTAAAAAGAACTGTTAAATTTTCATTTGATCATATTTTGATTTTAATCAATTAATTAATTAAATCAGTTCATGTTTCATGGCTTCATTTGATAACCACCGTTTTTGATAATAAAGTTGTATTAATCATAAATCAAGGAAAATTCTAATAGAACATGTCTGAAAAACTAAAAGTGCCCTATTATTGTTAAAATTGTAATAAATTATTAAATTGCTAAGGTTTTATGAATTCAACTGATTAGACATTTTTGAATAACATTTAATGAAACAATGAAAACTAAATCCAGAAAAATTTTAAATGGAAACCACAGAATTTGGCAAAAAAAATATGAGGGATTTCCTAAGGCCCTAATTAAAAGTAATTTACTTTTTGTCAATCTTTTGATCAATTGTTGTTACATTTAAAAATATTTCAAATGATTAGACATTCCTTTTGATTACAAAATTGTTATTTTAATTAATAAAGTTTGATCTCTTCAAGAGTGAGTGCTGCACCTTTTTCAACTGACATAAAATTTTATTTTAACCATTAAAACGGAATCCAGAAAAATTTTACTGAACCCCCACCCCCCCAAAACAACAACAACACAGAATCCAGAAAAAAATTCAACGTAATTTAGGAAAAAATATAACATTTCAAAGGGCCCTACCAATGTATTACGTGATCCATATACACATATTAATAGCACACTACCTTGGTTGTTCACCAGAACTGGACATTAACATGTGATTTGAGCAGGTGTTAGTCTGACTGACTCTGCTGCTGTAATTTTTTTGGATGGTGGTCATATCTACCACTGAACCTAGACAATTCAGATCACACCGGCTTGACCTCCTCGACCGAACCACATCTACAGAGAGAAACCCCCGGCCACTGAAATCAGAAAATATACAAAGATAACTTCGACGGAATAACTTAACACTAACTGGGATTTCAACCCCAATTCCAGAGAAGTTGGGAAGTTTTGTAAAAATGCAATAAAATCAAGAGTCTGTGATTTGTTCATTCTCTTTAACTTTTATTTAATTGACATAAAGTACAAAGAAAAGATTTCCAAAGTTTTCACTGACCAACATAAATGTATTTTGTAAATATGAACAAATTTTGATTTTGATGGCTGTAACGCATTCCAAAAAAGTTGGGACCGAGGCAAAATAAAAGTGAAAAGGTTATAGAATATCCACTTTAAACTGTTTTGAAACAGTTCACAGTAAGCAGGTGAATTGGTAATAGGTCAAGGTATCATGTTTGGGTATAAAAGGAGCATCTCAGTCTTTGCAAGCAAAGCTGGATCATGGCTCATCACTTTGTGCCAAATTTCATGAGAGAAGTGTCAAACAAATCAAAAATCACATTTCACAATGCAAAATTGCAAAGACTTTAAGTCTTTCACCAACTACCACACGTAATATTGTGAAAAGATTCAGGGAATCCAGAGAAATCATATTCTTGTGTAGGGCAAGGCAGGAAACCTCAGCTGAGTGTGCATGACCTTTGAGCCCTCAGATGGCATTGCATAAGAAACCGTCATGCTGCGGTGTTAAATATAGCCACATGGGCTCAGGAGTACTTCAGAAAACCACTGTCATTTACCACAGTCTGCTGCTGCATCAAGAAATGCAACTTGAAACTCTGTTACTCGAGGAGAAAGCTATACATCAATTCTATGCAGCGATGCCGCCGGGTTCTCTGGGCCAGAACTCATCTCTGATAGTCAAAAAGACAGTGTAAGTGTGTGCTGTACTCAGATGAGTCCACATTTCAACTTGTTTCTGGGAAAAGTGGATTTCGAGTTCTCTGTCCCAAAGACCAAAGGGACCATCCAGACTTTCATCAGTGACAGATGCAAAAGCGAACATCTGTCATGTTATACAAGTGCATCAGTGCAAACAGCATGGGTGACTTGCATATGTGTGAAGGAACCATTGGAGGCATATATTGGGAGTTGTACTGAGAAATATACTGCCGTCAAGATGATGTCTTTCATGGGAAGTCCATGGTTATTAGATCAAGACAATGCCAGCTCTCATTCTGCATGTGCTACAACAGTGTGGTTTCGTAGACTCAGAGTGAATGTGTTAGACTGTCCAGCCTGCAGTCCAGATCTGACTCCTATTGAAAATGTATGAGCAGACATGGGAAGGAGAATCAGACAACGACAATCACAGACTGCTGAGCATCTGAAGCCTTGTTTCAAGAGAGACTGGACAAAAATTTTGCTTGCAAAACTTTAACAATTAGTATCCTTAATTCCCAAACAATGAAACATTGTAATTAAAAGGAAAGTTGACACAGTGTGACACAGTGTTAAACGTGCCTCTGTCCCAACTTTTTTGGAGTGTGTTGTAGACATCAAAATCTAAATTTGTTCATATTTACAAAATGCATTTACGTTGGTCAGTGAAAACTTTGGAAATCTTTTCTTTGTACTTTTGTCAATTAAATAAAAGTTAAAGAGAATGAACAAATCACAGATTCTTGATTTTATTGCATTTTTACAAAACGTCCCAACTTCTCTGGAACTGGGGTTGTAAAACTGAAATAAGTTTAGCCTGAAACAATAAAATGATCTAATGAAAATAAAAACTAAAACTGAACTAAAACAGGAACAGAAATAAATGTAATTTAAACCTAAATAGTAACAAAAAAAATTAAATGACAAAATAACATTTTTACAGCTAAATTACTTAACTTAAAATATAAAAAGCTTATTTTAAAGTGTTAATAATAAAAACTAAACTAACACTCATCCCAAATAGAATATGCAACCTAGTATTTTAACATTTTGTCAATAAAAGTTTGTAAGACTTGTACTAACTTCCAAGACTTCTTCAGGTCTGGAAGGGATTTTTAAAAAATCTCTTTTATTTCCAGATTAGGAACAGAAAACATTAACACAGAACATTCCCCATCTGCCAACATTTATTATTTATGCTCCATTAATGGACTTAATAATCATTTAAAAATTAGTTTACCTTCTGTTACTCTGGGAGATCTTGAATGCGCAGTAAGGCGTTCCTTGTAAGATAAAATATGAATAACTGAGGTAAATTAAAACGTACTCCCAAAGCAAGTCCAGCACGCAGTCCAATAACAGCTGAGTAACAGAACTGTAATTTTAAAGGGGTCATATGATGCGATTTCAAGTTTTCCTTTCTCTTTGGAGTGTTACAAGCTGATTGTGCATAGATAAGATCCCTGAAGTTGTAAAGACTAAAGTCTCAAAACCAAAGAGATTTATAAAAGTTAAGAGTCAGCCACAACCCCCTAAAAGGGCTCGTTCTAACACGCCCCCCACATGTCTACGTCACTATGTGGGAAGATTTTCATAACGCAGCCCAAATGTTCACGCAAAGAAAGAAGGTGTGGTTTCAGTAACCGCAGTTAGTGTTGAAGCAGCCATGTCAGGGAGACGCTGTGTGTTTCTAGGTGAAAGCAAAAGCACTTTATTTGGCCTTCCGAAAGTAGATGCATTTAGGAATCTTTAAGATTACTTACAACAGAACAGCAATGCATTTTATGGACGACCGTTTCGTGAACCTAGGAGAGGAGGTAATTCTGACTTTGCTATGACAATCTGGCACTTCTGAATCAGCGCCTGCATGTATGTTTTATTATTTGCTATTGACTGTTCAAATGTGAGTTTTGCGCATCGTGTGTGTGTGAGAGAGAGAGAGAGAGAGATTGAGAGAGAGAGAGAGAGAGATAGAGACAGACCGACGACAGACAGACATGGTCCCCATCACAGTGGAGTCAGCTGTCTTAACCGTGGCTTGTGTACTGCACACATACCAGCTTCATCACTGTGTCTGTCACGTGACTCTGTTCCCCTTTCGGGCTCTGTCTTTACATTTATTTTGAAAGATGAAGCTTGCGATTATGGTAAGGGGCGTTACATTTCCGATGTGTGCTTGCGGTGTTCGGCCAATCACAGTGCAATGGGTCAGCTGGCCAATCAGAGCACTGCGCTTGTCGGAAGGAGGGACTTTGAGGAAAACTAAGCGTTTGAGAGAGGCGGTGCATAGAGGACCTACAGTAATGTACAGCATTTGAAAAATAATGTGTTTTTTGAACATTAAAGCATGTCAACATATTCTGTTACACCAAATACACAAAATAATGATCTTTAAAAAAGCATCATATGACCCCTTTAAATGAACTGTCCCTTTAATTCATCAAGAGCGCACTCTAGCGGCTAGTATCTGCAACATACTAAACTGACACATATACAGAAAATTCAAATTAATCTAATTATTAGTGATGAAATAGTCTCTTACTCTAATTTTTGCGACACTTCCATCAGCCTCGGAGATGATGGAGCTCAACTGTTGATCCCAGTTCATCCTGAGCGGCTGATAATCAACTTCTCGATTAAAGTACGAGCCTAACCCCAGCCTGCGTTATGCAGACACATAGAGCCACGGGAATGATGACAGGTGAGGTTACAGCGACAGGTAAACGGATCGCGAAGCGACACTTGATATAATGCAGAGGAGTGTTTCAGCTTTAGGAAACAAACGACTGAAATAACGCTTCAAAACCCACGCGCGAGAAACTCTATGAGGCCGGTCATTTCAAAGAAACCTCACGAACGCATGTCCTATCATAAAAATGGTCATTAAAGGAGTTATTATATGTCTAAAATCCTCTATTCATGGGATCAGTGCCCATTTCAGTTTAAATCCAGGAGCCACTATATTTACGCCACTTCCGGAACAACAGATGGCTTATGGGAAATGTGGTGAATCTCGTTTAATGGCCGCTCCCTCCTCAGGAAAGAAGGGATACAGCTAATTTTCTCCCTATTAGATTGTGTTTTTATTTACGTCTACACCTACCCCAACCCTAAACCCAAACCTTACAATCATGCAAATACAGTAATTAATTGTTGTTCAGCGTGACAAAAATTACGCTATATTGATGTGCGCATGCCCAGTAGCGCCATACCTATCCCTTCTAGCCTTAAAGGAACACTCCACTATTTTTGAAAATAGGCTCATTTTCCAACTCCCCTAGAGTTAAACAGTTGAGTTTTACCGTTTTCGAATCCATTCAGCCGATCTCCGGGTCTGGCGGTAGCTTTGCTGCCATACCATGGGTGCAGCAGACGCAATGATATTACGCCACGGTTGTTTAAATCCTGTTAAAAACGTAGTTTTAACAGTATTTACTGTACATTACATTAAATGTACTTCCATTATTCAGCGAATATGTATGGAACTCTACGTTTAACCAGTTAATGGTTTTTACTTTAGATTTTTACAGTCTTTTACTGTTCAATCCACCATCATTTTTTCCAGTGTACTAAAAACCCTTAAAACAATTACAAGACAACAAAATTACTAAAACTTTAACCAAAATTAAAATGAAAACAGAAAACACCTCAATACTAAAGTAACACTGATGTGGTAAATCTTCATGCACTTGGTTGTTATAATATGCATTTTTCAAATAATGTAATTTCTATGCAATTTATGAGGGAAAACTGAACTGAACTTTGTCATTTCTGTGCCGTTTATTTAAAACACAAATGAACACACTGGATTCTTACAGTGAGAAATGAGCCTCTAGTGTTTTTCTAAATTTGCACAACAGAGAAAATAAAGGTGTTTTTTTATCTTGTCATCTTCATAGAATGTAGAATTAGAATAGTAAACATAATTTTCACTGTTTATAATATCTGGGCCATTTGACCCATTTCAACCCACAGTTGCATCCGAGCAGCGTTCTCCCAGTGTTCACCGTGCAAAGAAACAGACCCAGCAAAGCAACCATACCGAACGACCCACGGTGGCGCTTCTTGGGCTCTAACAGGACAGAACACAACACAGAAACACATTTCACTAGCTGTTTTGATCTGTATTCATACTGTCAGTTTACTTGTCTTTAATATACACAGATCAGTACGGTAGAAGTGCAAAGAGACTCACTTCCGGAAGAGTATCCATGAGCGTACAGCACCCGACTGACGATCCAGATCATTCCCAACACGCTGGCCAGACGCTGAGAAGCACAACCACAACAAACAGTTCACTTCACAGTTTGCGTTAGCTTGCATGCATGCATATTTATAGTGTACCTCCAGGTAAGGGTTAATAAAGCTTGAATCTGTACTCACTGGATGCTGAATCCCTCCCACAGATAAATGAAACAGGAATGGCGACAAGAGTTCAACGCTGTTTTACAATAATAATCACAGATGTGAAAATCAATAAATCATCGGCAAATGAATAAGGACCACAACATTCACTTTTCTATAAAATGTAAAACATTCAGTAAGCTGATATTTATTGCAAAGGAAACTTTAATATTTAGCAGTAATATAAGATTTGCTGTGAATACACACATATTTCCTGTATATGTGATGCATGCTGTACATACGTGTTCTGATGCGCTCGCTGGATACAGTTGAATTTGTTACCAGTCTCTGTATCATCACTGTACATTGTCGGATACTATAAAGTAAAATAAATACTTTCTTCTTGGTTTAGGGCAAACTAATTAAACTAATGAGACCATTAAGCAAAATCTTTGAAGTACTCTAAAAAAGTTGTTCTCAACCAGACATGGTGATAGGAATAAATGCTAATGCAAACAATCAATCGCAACTGAACGTATAATTGTGTATGGTTAGGATAGCAAAACTTACAATTTTTTGAAAAGGAAAGCTGTGTGTGAATTGTCTGAATTTTGGGGCCTTGAACTAAAACTTTGGAACTCACTGTTAAATTATGAGTGCATGTGCAGTGATTAGTGTATGTTAAGTTACCTGGACATTGTATTTAATCCGAGCCTTCACCACAGCATGAGACAGATGAGCCATCAGGAGAAACGATGCCGCTCCGGTTAGAGCCACATAGCCGTACTCTTTGGACAAAACCACCATCTTTTAGACTGAGGAGAAAACAGAAATATTAAAGGATCTGTGTGAGATGACAACATACAGATGTGGACAACACAGAAGGACTAGGAAATATGGGACTACAGAAATATCCCCATTTGATGCTGATTACAAATCAAATGAGAAAGTGCTCAGTCATCTCCGTCTGTGATAGTGCAGTGAACTCAAAGTGGACTTTTGTTACTATCAAAAGCACAAAATGAGAGTAGGTCATAAGCAGCTGCAGTAAAGTTAAAGTCAATTTATTTTAATAGTTGTCAAACATCTACATTTTTGTTAAATAAGCACACATGCAGGAAAAGGTCAATTTGCTGCATGCACCATTCATAACAGTGTAAAAGCAAAAGACATGCATTCATGTCGGTAATTTTGATTTGTTCACATTATTCAGACACAATCATTATTGTCAATCAAGACAGTTTTAAAGACATTTGCTGATTTTCTTTTGTTACCTGTTCTGTGCTTCTATGCTGGTTATCTGGAGGACGGAGGCCAGAGAACAAAGATCATGTAGTAAATGTGACGCTTACGGGTAAAGGGTCAAACTCCATAAGCCCCATCCGGTCCTCCTTCAAGAAGCTAGGAGTTTGTTTAGAAAATGGAACCATTTAAAAATGATTTTAATGCTTAACTTTTAAATAACAATTATAAAATATAAGAAATACGCATATCACAAAAAAAAAAACATCCTGTTTTCTATAAAAATAAAAATGTTTTTTGTTTTTAATGCCATGTCAGCAGCAGGACTATGGCAAAAACAAAGTCATAATAGTTGCACAATTAACAAAGAACTAAGACTTAAAGGGTTAGTTCACCCAAAAATTAAACTTAGCCCTAATTACTCACCCTCAAGTCACCTTAGGTGTACATACTTCTTCTTTTCATACGAATTCGTCGGAGTTATATAAATGGCTTTGAATGGTCACACGGCTCCATGGTGAATAAAGGCCTCCTGTAGCTAATCGTTGTGTTTTTGTAAGAAAAATATCCATGTTCAAAACTTAATAATCACTTTAATGTAGCTTGCGCTCACTGTTGTACACTGGAAGCAGTTCCGGGCGGATGACGTATGAGGTCAATTATGTGCAATAAACAAGAAGAAAATTAAACAATTAAACCGGTTTTAGAACCCCCGCAATTAAAGGGGTCATATGATGTTGCAAAAAGAACATTATTTTGTGTATTTGGTGTAATGAAATGTGTTTATTCGGTTTAAGGTTCAAAAAAACATTATTTTCCACATACTGGACATTATTGTTTCTCCTCTAATGCCCCGCCTTTCTGAACCGCATCGATTTTTACAAAGCTCATCTGTCTGAAAAGCGCGGTGTGCTGTATTGGCCGGCTATCATTGCTTATGAATTGGCCGATTCCTCGCTCCCGCATGTGACGGCCCTCACCATATTGTGATGATGCCCTGTCCGGCCAGAGCAACGAGACAAAAACATGAAAACCCATTATAACGATGCTTCGTTCATCAGTGGGGACCTATTAATGGATGATAATGACTTATACTGTGTTTTTACATTGCGTTGCATCGCGCCGCGTAAACAGAAAACCATATCTGCATTTGTGATCGGAAAAACAACAAACAACAAGCCTACTCTACACTGCCCAAAAAACTCACTTTAAATATGAAAACGTACTTACAGCTGTAACAGTGATTTGTAAATACAACTTAACCACTGATTTCTAGTCGTGTCCATTTTTGGAAGGCCAAACAAAGTAGTTTCACTTTCACAACGAAACACAGCATCACACACGGTGGCCTACAGTGAGGAACGGCCGGCGGGCTGCGTGAGCAGAGGCGGGTGGGCTTGATAACGGCGCGGCCGGCGATTTCGACGAAAGAGCCTCCGAAAAGACATGTGACGGCTCCGGGCTGGACTCTGCTTCGTCCACGTGAAAGCCGTTCCGGCGATCCACAGCGTGAAGTTCCCTCGCAACCATCACGGATCAGCTCCAGGCATGATGAAGTGATATCATCCTCTTTTGGAAGACCAAACAAAGTAGTTTCGCTTTCACAACGAAGCACACAGCATCTTCACGACATGGCGGTGGCAACAATACTACAGCGAGAATAAAAGTTAGCCTTCTTTCTTTCTTGCGTGAACATTTGGGCCGCATTATACAAATATTTCCACATAGTGACCTAGACATGTGGGGGCGTGTTAGAACAAGCCGATTTAGGTAGGCGTGGCTGACTCTTAACGTTTTATAAAGAATATCTCTTTGGATTTGATACTTTATTCTTTGCAACTTTACAGATCTTTTTTTTGCACCAAGAGCTTGTAACACTCCAAGAGAAAGGAAAAAATGAAATCGCACCATATGACCCCTTCGTAGGACACCAACGAATTAAACTAGATTGTTCCTCTCCACAGAACTCTTTAGTAAAAGACGAAAAATGTATACGATATGAAGAGAAGCATGAGTGTATTATATTGCGCTAGTGTCAGGAAGACTTTTCACAAACTGACAGACGACATCTGTTCAACATTTGGTTATTTGTTGTACGACTGGATACTTAGAACATTTTGGTATAATATAATACATCAATCCAATCGGTCTTTTGCGTTTCTCAGGTTAAAAAATAGAACGAACGGCTATCCGCCCGAAATACAACTATTCTGATGTACAGTCATACCCAAGCGATTAACTACTGTTACAACTACATTCAAACATTACTTACGAAAACAACACAATTTTACAAAAAATAATAATAATTCTAATCCATAATAATACTCATACAACAAATAATTTCTTATGCTTTAACCCAACTCAGAAGCCCCGCAATTTCGCAGGGCATCAAAAAATTAGTTCATACTCATTGTGTTCCTCCCCACGGAAATCTTTAGTAAAAGGCGAAAGATTTATACGATATGAAGAGAAACATGAGTGTACTAGCTTTAAGAAAGCAGCAGTACGTACTTGAGTGACAGGAACACATTTCACAAGAACGGTTAGAGACTGACAAGACCTCTGTTCAACATTTGGTTATATTTATTGTACTTAGAACATTTTGTATAATACATCAATCTATTCGGGCTTCTCTTTTTGTTTTTAAATAGGAATTTAGGTCAAACTAAATAAGACCACGATTCCTGATTAAAAGACACAGATGGGTACTTGCAGATAGGTCTACAAAGGAAATGTTCTCTTCACAGAAGCTAACACAAACACTAAAACAAAGTGATGAGCCTATTTTGACAGACACTGTTGAAAACATAGCATAACTTGTCGTTTCTATGTTGAGTTGGGATAAAAAGAGCAAAATAAAATACGGACGAACCCACCCGGTCTTTTATTTTTGTACTTTTAAATAAGAGTTTAGGTTAAAAAAATAATAAATACACTCAGCGATCGCTTTTAGACTGATATAGCTGACCAAAAGAGGGCACCGTCTCATTATTGAATACAAAAAAATGTTCTCTTCAGAGTCTAAACACGAGCTTTAAACTGAAAGTGAACTCGTATTTGAGTCTGTCCTCGATGACGTAGCTGGACTATATCCACTACGTAGTGGATTTTTACGCGCGTGCGCTGTAGTAGGTCTCGAATAAATTCATATTTTTATTTTATAATTTTGCAGACGCTTTTATCCACAGTGACTTTGTCTAACGACTTGGTCTAAGTGAAGTCTAAGGCAGTACATGCAGCGAGGGTTCTTGACCTACAGACTGCAGCGAGTACCTCTTGGAAGATTCCGTCCAACTTCAAGACCAGCGAAACAACCAATTGCTTCAATGTGAACAAACATATAACAGCTAGACAAAATATTTCTGCCATTAAACTCGATTGAACAGCCCCGCAGTTAAGCAGTCATTCAAATAAAGAAAACATTATTAAAAGTCCCCCCCCCCTACTCACAACAACTGTTTTTTTGATCATGATCAGCAGCCTGATAGCCCTAATACATAAGTTCCTGCCTTTCAAACTCGTCGAACACCCCGCAATTAAGCGGGCTCTAAACTTAGCTTTATAACTCCATGTGCTCCTCTCCACGAATCTTTAGTAAAAGGCGAAAGATTTATACGCTATGAAGAGAAACATGAGTGTACTAGCTTTAAGAAAGCAGCAGTACGTACTTGAGCGACAGGAACACATTTCACAAGAACGGTGGGAACCTCACGGACAAAATCTGTTCAACATTTAACACTGACCTATTTGTAACCTGATGGTTAGAATATTCTGTATCCGGTCTTTTCTTTTTGTATTTTTAAATAAGAGTTTAGGTAAAAACAAACTAAATAAATACACTCAGCGATCGCTTTTAGACTGATATAGCTGACCAAAAGAGGGCACCGTCTCATTACTGAATACAAAAAAAAGTTCTCTTCAGAGTCTAACACGAGCTTTAAACTGAAAGTGAGTTCAGAACTTGGCTTATCTATTTTTTGGGGGTGAAGCATAACTCATCATTGCAGAGAATCAAACCTCAGCCTCAAAAACTACGAAGATTACTGAACAAAAACATATCTGACATTTATCTCGATCGAACAGCCCCGCAATTAAACAGGACATCAAAAAATTATCTTATACTCATTGTGTTCCTCCCCACGGAAATCTTTAGTAAAAGGCGAAAGATTTATACGCTCTGAAGAGAAACATGAGTGTACTAGCTTGTGAACAGCGCTAGTACGTACTTGAGCGACAGGAACACATTTCACAAGAACGGTTGGAGACTGACAAGACCTCTGTTCAACATTTGGTTATATTTACTGTACTTAGAACATTTTGTATAATACATCAATCTATTCGGGCTTCTCTTTTTGTTTTTAAATAGGCATTTAGTTAAAAATAAATAAATAAGACCACGATTCCTGATTAAAAGACACAGATGGGTACTTGCAGATAGGTCTACAAAGGAAATGTTCTCTTCACAGAAGCTAACACAAACACTAAAACAAAGTGATGAGCCTATTTTGACAGACACTGTTGAAAACATAGCATAACTTGTCGTTTCTATGTTGAGTTGGGATAAAAAGAGCAAAATAAAATACTGACGAAACAGGCTTTCTTCTTGCATACAGGCACGCTTCACACTTACAGTCCATGCTTTCTGAAAAGATGTCAAGCCATTAATTTACTGCTACGTTTACATCAAATCTGTGCGCAGAAAACTACATGCACTCACAAAAAAAACTATGTAACACAAAACTACAAAACCGCTGTCATTAATCTGATATTTAAACCGGATTGAGAAGCCTTGCAATCAAGCAGGCCATAAAAAATTAGTTTATACTCATTGTGTTCCTCTCCACGGAAATCTTTAGTAAAAGGCGAAAGATTTATACGATATGAAGAGAAACATGAGTGTACTAGCTTTAAGAAAGTAGCAGTACGTACTTGAGCGACAGGAACACATTTCACAAGAACGGTGGACAAAATCTGTTCAACATTTAACACTGACCTATTTGTAACCTGATGGTTAGAATATTCTGTACAATCTGTTTAGGTCAAAATATATAAAGCAACCCATCCAGTCTTTTCTTTTTGTACTTTTAAATAAGAATTTAGGTTAAAAAAATAATAAATACACTCAGCGATCGCTTTTAGACGCATTGATGCCACACACATATTTTTTACCCACTCAATTATGTCGTAATAACAAGATGTTATGTGGTTTTAACCACATCTTTTCTCGTTAAAACGATATCTTTTCTCTTAAAACGACATATTTTCCCCCGTAATAACGACATATTATGTCATAAAAACGATATGTTTTCCGTTATTATAGATATATGGTAGGCTACATGTGAGCGAGCTAAGCACTGTCCGCGCTGCTGTCGCCACAGTCTGACATAAACGAGGATCTGCACGCTGCTGAAATGATTGAAATACACTGTTTTAAATGTATTTTAATGTAATGGTTTTAATTGTTGGATTTAGGCTATACGAATTAAATAAACACAAATTTGTTTTCGATTGTTTTATTTCAGTAGACCTTTAGACATAACTAGACATTTATTTTACAAAAGCGATTTGTAACGTTTTGTTGTTATTGTGGAAGTATAGAAAATAAAGCAGACATTTCTTTCCTCTGTTATCACAGTGTAGCCTGGGATCGCGCCGGCGCCGCCGAACCGAGAAGAGCAGTGTTGTGCTTTACATGAGATGTATATTTGCAAGAAATATAGACCATACAACAGCCAGACAGTTTGAAGAAACGTTATTTTGACTAATTTACAGAGCGGTACAAGAGATTAACTATTATTCTGTGTGATGGGATAGGCAGTAAAGACAGGCTAAGAAAAAAAGTGGTGTTTTTAGGGCCGCCCACGCACATATAGCAAGCTCATTTTTTAACCCACGAACAAAAAATACGAAAAATTTAGCTTCATTTTCGTTTGCCAAACAGAACGAAATAATAATTATTGTTATTACCCTATTAGAAAATCTGTTCATTTCTTTTTTTAGTATTTCGATTTGTTGTTAAATCAAACTACAGTCATTCAAATAAAGAAAACATAGAGTCCATTACTCAAAAACAACTGTTTTGATCTGATCGCAGCCTATATAGCCATAATAACAATAATTCTGACATTAAACTCGATTGAACAGCCCCGCAATTAAGCAGAGCATCTAAAAATTAGCTTATACTCATTGTGTTCCTCTCCACGGAAATCTTTAGTAAAAGGCGAAAGATTTATACGATATGAAGAGAAACATGAGTGTACTAGCTTTAAGAAAGTAGCAGTACGTACTTGAGCGACAGGAACACATTTCACAAGAACGGTGGGAACCTCACGGACAAAATCTGTTCAACATTTAACACTGACCTATTTGTAACCTGATGGTTAGAATATTCTGTACATTCTGTTTAGGTCAAAATATATAAAGCAACCCATCCGGTCTTTTCTTTTTGTACTTTTAAATAAGAGTTTAGGTAAAAACAAACTAAATAAATACACTCAGCGATCGCTTTTAGACTGATATAGCTGACCAAAAGAGGGCACCGTCTCATTATTGAATACAAAAAAAAGTTCTCTTCAGAGTCTAACACGAGCTTTAAACTGACAGTGAGTTCATAACTCGGCTTATCTATTTTTTGGGGGTGAAGCCTAGCTCATCATTGCAGAGAATCAAACCTCAGCCTCAAAAACTACAAAGATTACTGAACAAAAACATTTCTGACATTTAACTCGATCGAACAGCCCCGCAATTAAACAGAGCATCAAAAAATTAGTTTATACTCATTGTGTTCCTCCCCACGGAAATCTTTAGTAAAAGGCGAAAGATTTATACGCTCTGAAGAGAAACATGAGTGTACTAGCTTGTGAACAGCGCTAGTACGTACTTGAGCGACAGGAACACATTTCACAAGAACGGTTAGAGACTGACAAGACATCTGTTCAACATTTGGTTATATTTATTGTACTTAGAACATTTTGTATAATACATCAATCTATTCGGGCTTCTCTTTTTGTTTTTAAATAGGAATTTAGGTCAAAATAAATAAGACCACGATTCCTGATTAAAAGACACAGACGGGTACTTGCAGATAGGCCTACAACTGACCAAAAGAGAGAACTATTTCATTAGTGAATACAAAGGAAATGTTCTCTTCACAGAAGCTAACACAAACACTAAAACAAAGTGATGAGCCTATTTTGACAGACACTGTTGAAAACATAGCATAACTTGTCGTTTCTATGTTGAGTTGGGATAAAAAGAGCAAAATAAAATACGGACGAAACAGGCTATCTTCTTGCATACAGGCACTCTCCACGCTTACAGTTCATGCTTTCTGAAAAGAAGATGTCAAGCCATTAATTTACTGCTACGATTACATCAAAACTGTGCGCAGAAAACTACATACACTCACAAAAAAACTGTCTAACACAAAACTACAAAACCGCTGTCATTAATCTGATATTTAAACCGGATGGAGAAGCCTTGCAATCAAGCAGGCCATAAAAAAATTTGTTTATACTCATGCCTCCCCTCCACGGAAATCTTTAGTTAAAGGCGAAAGATTTATGCGATAATGAAAAGAAACATGAGTGACTACTTTAAGTAAGTAGCAGTACGTACTGAGCGACAGGACACATTTCACAAGAACGGTGGGAACCTCACGGACAAAATCTGTTCAACATTTAACACTGACCTATTTGTAACCTGATGGTTAGAATATTCTGTACACTATATAAAGCAACCCATCCAGTCTTTTCTTTTTGTACTTTTAAATAAGAGTTTAGGTTAAAACAAACTAAATAGATACACTCAGCGATCGCTTTTAGACTGATATAGCTGACCAAAAGAGGGCACCGTCTCATTACTGAATACAAAAAAAAGTTATCTTCAGAGTCTAACACGAGCTTTAAACTGAAAGTGAGCTCGTATCTGGTCTGTTTTTTTTAATGTATTTTTTTATAT
>JADLZN010002911.1:0-12068 GCA_018155175.1 Sinocyclocheilus anophthalmus
TCTGTCCTCCACTGGTTACTTGTATTAATGGCATCTGTTTGAACTTTTTATCAGTATAAAAGACACCTGTCCACATCCTCAAACAGTCACACTCCAAACTCCGCCATGGCCATGACCAAAGAGCTGTCAAAGGACACCATAAACAAAATTGTAGACCTGTACCAGGCTGGGAAGACTGAATCTGCATTAGGTAAGCAGCTTGGTGTGAAGAAATTAACTGTGGGAGCAATTATTAGAAAATAAAAGACATACAAGACCACTGATAATCTAACTCGATCTGGGGCTCCACGCAAGATCACACCCCGTGGGGTCAAAATGATCACAAAAAATCCCAGAACCACACGGGGGACCCTAGTGAATGACCTGCAGAGAGCTGAGACCAAAGTAACAAAGGCTACCATCAGTAACACACTGCGCGCCAGGGACTCAAATCCTGCAGTGCCAGACGTGCCCCCCTGCTTAAGCCAATACATGTCCAGGCCCGTCTGAAGTTTGCTAGAGAGCATTTGTATGATCCAGAAGAGGATTGGGAGAATGTTATATGGTCAGATTAAACCAAAATAGAACTTTTGGTAAAAACTCAACTTGTCGTGTTTGGAGGAGAAAGAATGCTTAGTTGCATCCAAAGAACACCATACCTACTTTGAAAGAATGGGGGTGGAAACATCATGCTTTGGGGCTGTTTTCTGCAAAGGGACCAGGACCACTGATCCGTGTAAACGAAAGAATGAAATCGTGAGACACCCAAATGGGGACCATGTATAGTGAGGATTTTGACCGTAGTGAAAAACCTCCTTCCATCAGCAGGGGCATTGAAGATGAAACGTGGCTGGGTTTTTCTGCATGACAATGATCCCAAACACAACGCCCGGGCAACGAAGGAGTGGCTTCGTATGAAGCATTTCAAGGTCCTGGAGTGGCTTAGCCAGTCTCCAGATCTCAACCTCATTGAAAATCTTTGGAGGGAGTTGAAAATTTGTGTTGCCCAGCGACAGCCCCAAAAAATTACTGCTCTAGAGGAGATCTGCATATAGGAATGGGCCAAAATACCAGCAACAATATGTGAAAACCTTGTGAAGACTTACAGAAAACGTTTTGACCTCTGTCATTGCCAACAAAGGGTATATAACAAAGTATTGAGATGCAAATTTTGTCCCCTTATTGACCAAATACTTATTTTACACCATAATTTGCAAATAAATTCTTAAAAAATCATACAATGTGATTTTCTGGAGTTTTTTTTAACTACAGGCCTCTTACTCTTTTTAAGTGGGAGAACTTGCACAATTGGTGGCTGAATAAATACTTTTTTTCCCCACTGTATTTGCCTCTAGAAGCTTGCGTTCTGCAAATGAACATCACTTTATTGTTCATCCCAAAGAAGCACAAAATCACTATACAGACTTTTATATTAAATGTTCCCTCCTGGTGGAATGACCTGCCCAGATCAATCCGAGCAGCTGAGTCCTTAAGCATCTTCAAGAATCGGCTAAAAACACATATCTTTCATCTTTATTTGACCCTCTAACTCTCTGTTCTAATTCTATTCTTTATAAAAAATTTAAAAAATAAAAACTTGCTCCTTTTAGACTTGCACTCTTTTCATTTGCTGCTTGTTTTCTTAAAAAACAACTAAACCCAAAAAAAAACAAACACAATCGCGTTTAATCCTTTTGGCATTTCAATCTGTTTTCTTTTTTTTTATTATACAATTAACAAAAGTAAAAAAGACCTCTAACTAGCTTGCTCTATTATTTTTCTATTCTATCTGTCGCTTTGGATAAAAGCATCTGCTAAAAGACTAAATGTAAGCGCAAAAACAGTTGAACATCACTCCGTGATGCGGGGACCTAAGATATCCACACTTGAACGCTGCTCAGAAATCCAGTTCACCTGTTGTATAATATATGGTTCATGTTTTAAATTGAAATCATCATGTGTGTATGATGTTACTGTCATATATCACATGGCATGAATGATGAAAGCAACTGCTGAAATAAAGCCTTTACTGACAGACCAAGACAAGTAAAGTCACTCTGATGATTCTGGAGCAGTTTGTTCTTTAGCGTGTTTGTTCTGGTGGGTCTGAAAACTACCTAAATATGCGAATCTCTCGCCGCAGATGGAGCAGGAGTAAGGTTTCTCTCCTGTATGAACTCGCTGATGGACCTTCAGGATGTCTGATCGAGCAAACGTCTTGTCACACTGTGAGCATTTGAACGGTCTTTCTCCGGTATGAATCCTCTTGTGCATTACTAACTTAGTGTTTTGCTTGAAACTCTTCCCACAAACGCTGCAGTGATACGGTTTTTCTCCAGTGTGGACTCTCTTATGAAATACAAATTGAGATGGACTAGCAAAGCTCTTCCCGCAGTAGGAGCACAGATACGGTTTCTCTCCGGTGTGAATCCTCTCGTGACAAATCAGATGACTAATCTGGCGGAATCGTTTGTCGCAGTGTTTGCACTGATACGGTTTCTCATCAGAGTGGATTTTCTGGTGTTGTTTTAGACTAGATAACTGCCTAAAGGTTTTCCCACATTCACTGCACTGATACGGCCTCTCATTGGTGTGAACACGCACATGTTTCTTCAGATGAGATCCATTACTGAAGCTCTTCTCGCAGTGAGGACACTTGTGCGGCTTTTCTCCCGTGTGGATTCGCTTATGAGCATCAAGATTTCCTTTGGTGCTGAAATACTTGTCACATTCGCTGCAGTGGAAAGACTTTTCACCGTGAGTCTTCAAGTGAACTTTTAGACAAGAAGGAATGAAAAAACCCTTCCCACACTGTTCACAGTGAAACTCCTTCTTCCCGCTGTGCTCTTTTGAATGAAGTCTCCTCTCTTCTGCGGTAGTAAAGCTGATGTTGCATATCTTACAACTGAAGTCTTTCTGTTCTGTGTGTGTTCTCTCGTGTCTCGCTAAATGACCCTCTGAACTCAGTGTTTTTCCACAGGTGGTGCAGGAGAAACTCTTGGTCTTCAGCTGCTCTTTTGAGGTTGAGATGGTTTCTTCATCTCCATCAGAAGATGAACCACCAACGGCATCTGAAAGGAACAAACCATTAATAAAACAACTTTAAAATATACTTGAATAAAGTTAGAGAACATCTAGGGATGCACCGAAATTAAAATTCCTGGCTGAAGCCGAAACCAAACAAAATGAAACACTGGGCCGAAGGCCAAATACCGAACATGGTTTTCCGCATTTAAATAATATTTTTTGGCCATTTTTCAAACCCCCTTCTTGAATCAGGCATGTATTTTTGTACTGTACAAATAAATGCAGCCTTGCTGAGAAGAGACTACTTTTAAAACATTAGAAAATATTTCAGATATAAATCTGTTACAGATTTGAACACTATGTGTGAATGTTACAATAAATGTATTAAAACAGAGCTGTTGGAATTATTAGTAGGGCTCAGGAACCGATAGGACCATATTGCGAATTGTCGTTTCTTCTTCTTCTTCTCCAAAGGGAATCGCATTTTTGAGGGCCTAAACATGCTCCAAACTCATGAAACTTTGCACACACATCAGAACTGGCGAAAATGTACATCTGATATGGGTTCCAGAGGTGGGTGTGGCAAAATGGCTTGACAGCGCCACCTATAAAATTTCAACAAAGTGCCCCTCGAGCTATGTTTCACGTACATGTATGAAAATCGGTACACACATGTAACACCCCAATACCTACAAAAAAGTCTCTTGGTACAAAATCCGAAAGCCAACAGGAAGTCAGTTATTTTTAATTTCCTCTATGATTTTTGTGCAGTTTTTGACATTTTCAGGCCTCGTACTTTGACGAACTCCTTCTACAGTTTTAATCGGATCATCTTCAATTTTGGTGAGGGTCATCATAAGGCCTTTGTGACGTTAAATTGCGAAGATCTTGAGTTTTCGTGTCCCTGGCGTCCTGACAAAGTTTGATGTTTCGCCATTAAAAATTACGTTATTGTAGCTCAGCCATACAATGTCCGATCTGCCCCAAACTTCACACGTTTGATAGATTTCTGTCCTGAAACACATTACCCATGCCCATATCATTTACGTGATAGCGCCACTGATGTCAACAGGAAATTACTTGTTTACAGTGGGGGGGGGGGGGGGTTCTAACTAAACAGCAATTCCTATCTGGACCAAACATCACATGTTTGATAAAAGTGCTGGCCTGAAGACATGCTAACATTCAGTTATAATCATAGCGCCACCAGCTGGCAGCAGGAAGTTTGGCACATATAAATGACATTGACATATTCCACCTATATTTATAACTTTAAATGCATATTGCCCACCGTTAGCTGTTTTCCTAAAGCCACCAGGTGGCAGTGAGCCTGGGTGCGAGGGCCCTTTCATCACTGCTTGCAGCTTTAATTATCATTATTGTCTTACTTTTTATTTTATTTTACAGAACAGCTGTAAAATTACAATACTAACATTTATTAATGTTGATAAGAGTTCTTGCTTTTTGTCAGCTTTAATTTTGACGGAAATCCACAGGAAGTCCACAGTTCTTCTTTTTGTTGATTGATTCTCATTAAGGTTTTGGGAAGATGTTGGTCGCACGTATCACATTGCCCCCCCCCCCCCCCCCCCCCCCCCCCCCCCCCCCCCCCCCCCCCCCCCCCCCCCCCCCCCCCCCCCCCCCTCAATGCTGTGTAAAACTTCTAAAATGTTACTGAGCAGCTGACGAGTAACACAGTTTCAGCGCAGATTTTCCTCGTGCTTTGGACTTTGAACCCTGGCTAACGAGCTCGTGCAGCGCTGTCAGAATACATGCAATGCGTGCGTGTATTAGAAAACATGACATTCTGTAGTTTATTTACTAATTGTTCAAGGCCATTTCGCAATTTCAATAATCATACAGTAACCAGCAACAACCACTCTCCTCATCGAATACATGCAATGCAGTGCTAAACAGTCTCTCGCTGCCGGTGCTTGTAATGATTTTTGAGTCTTTCTCCAACAGTTTAAATGCTTCCACACGCCTTGGGTGCCAAAACATGTTTGCTGCATATGCATGCGCCCCCCCTCTCACCGAAGCAGGTTCCTATTTGATCGCGTTCCGTCATGTTCGTACACAATGTTCGTCTTTTCGCTTATTTGGCTGAAAAACCGCAAAAGTTTTTTTAACTATTTTTGCCAAATAAGTTTGGTGCCGAACATTTGGTGCTCCCTATGTAGCGTCTCGACCAATCTGACACTCTAATTTTTATTTGATTTAACAAGTCAGTTATTCATTAGATTAACAAATCGTCACAGACCCCTCACCCAATAGAAAAACTGGGTGCCAGGATGTCTGCAACGACACCAGGCCCCCCCTGGTCCCCATGGCAACTAATGCTGATATCACCGGTTTTATGACCCACAGGAATGTAAGTAAGGAAAATCACTGCATGTTCCATAGCAAGAGAAACAATGCACAGTAGAAATTGACTTTTCTATTAATCCATAGGAAAACCTTTCTTTGAATGAGCACATATATCCTTCAGGTCATTGTGTATGTTTTCTTTGAGATTTTATACTGTTTTATGCAGGCTTATGATGGAAACACTCATTCCTGTCATCTTACCTATATGTAATCCTACCATGTTTATTATCTATGAATTCTTCTGATGATCTAAACGAGAGTGTATATTATATGTTGGTACATAGGCAATATATTAGTGTCCTGAGAATCTTTAGTACTTTCGATTCAAGTTCCATATGCAAATTACCATGCTTCCACACAAAGGGTCATAAAACTCCCCAGTATTTCCAAACTCCCACTTGGGATTTCCGTCTCTCTCATTGGACAAGCCCATCTTGAAAGGCGTGAATCTCTGCAGGCTTTAAAGGCCGCACTTCATGTGACCCGCCCAGAGTCGGTGGTTCTGTTAGGTTTTGAGAAGATGTGAGCTACAACGCTCCAGGACATCCTAAGTTTTGTGCCAGGCCTTCGGCCTTGACTTTTCATTCACCAAGATTCTCTGACGCAAACTGGTTCTTTTCATCGACCAACTTCAGCTAGGATCACTGGGACTTTCAGATTGCATAAAGCCTTTCTTTCAGACAGAAAAGACGTGCAAGTATTAAACTTAGTCTTATTAATTGATACATTAGGTATCATTTGCACTTTTTTACAAAGGTGTGTTTGAACTAAGAATCTGATGTTTCCTTCAGGCTGTAGATCTGCTGAATATGCAAATGGTTCCATAACTTCATATTCTTATTTTCTCTCCTCTTTACTGCTTAAGCTTTAACCCTTTCCTATACCAACTGTATGTGCGTGTGTGTGTGTGTGTGTATTGTAGTTCGAAGTTAGTGTTTTATGTAGTTTAAAGTCCTCTGACTTGTATCACACTTGACGTTGTTCATTGTTTGCTCATAACTGGAGTCACTTAATCATGCAGTTTTATGCTACAAGCTTTTGTAGAATTGTTCAGTAAGAAAGTAATTTCCCTTAACCAGGAAATTAACGTTCTTAGAATTGACAGACAGTTGACCCTGAGAGGTCAAGTAAATATCTACAGCGGATCTAAATATTTATAATTAATTATAACAAGTTACGATTAATTATTCATATTTCCCATGAGCTTATTCGCTACACGAAGCACATCCACTTTATCCAGATGTTTTGTCCCGCCATTCTCTGGCACGATCAGTTATTAACCAAATATGCATCCAGATCAAATCAACAATAATAAAAATCAACTGTTGTTTTTTGCTGCTTGGTTTGTAGTAAATGCTGCTCCACACAAAAGCCTACGTCCGCATAATGCTTTTTATATTTTTTGCAATTAATTAACAATTATTATGATTCATAATGTATGAATAATTGTCAGAGTACACTGAAAAACAACCATAGTGTGATGTTTGGCGAAATCCTGCAGCCTTACGAACAAGCACAGAAAACCTGGAGCTCTTTAAAAAAAGTAAATTTTTAATCCCATTAAAAAAATATCAGAAATATGTCAATTTGATTTTTCTGTAAATTCTTCAGCCCTATTAATATTTGCCATCATGTTCCCAAATATCTCAGTAAATCTGCACCATCAGCCAATATAAACCTGATCCTGCAGAGTGTCTGCTGGCATTCAAGTGTCATGAAAAACAACAAAAGGTCATAAAAAGGAGAAACACACCTGGAGGAATGAAATCTTCATCATCATCATCCCCTTTATTCTCATCCTCCTCCTCCTCCTCTTCCTCATCACAGTGTTGTTGTTCTTTCTCTGCGGTGGTTTCTTCTCCTCTGCTCTCCATCAGGTTCCTGCAGTCCACCAGTTTGACGGAGCACATCTTCAGCGGCGTCTGCAGCATCTGCTGTTCTCCAGCGTTACAGTCAGAGGTTTGATCAGTGGATTCATGATCCTGAGCGTCAGTATAACAGAGTAAAGTGAGGCTGAGCTCTGAGTCCTGTGTGTCTCTGGATCTCTGATCTCTGACGCTCCAGACTGAATCCTGAGCTTCTGTCCCATCAGCCGCACGCACTGAAACCTGCTCCACATCCTGACAAACACAATCAGTAATACATCTAGTAAGAGTATGATTAAAAACAAGACATTAATTCACATAACAATCAGTCCACATTAGCAGCTGAAGATGAGCTGAAGAGCTGCTCAAACCTCTCTGTTCAGTTTGTCTCCTCTTTCTCTCAGCTTTGCCTCCAGTGAAGCCACCTCTTTCTTCAGCTGACAGATTTCTGTGATGAAATCCTCAATATCCAGCATGGACAGATCAGTTCCTACTGATTTACAGCAGACCACATCCACCTGCGCTTTCATGCTCAGCATCTGAACACACACACAGCAGGATTATTAAAGATGCATTTATAATGAACTGATCAAACCATTTACATATGATTAGTGTTTCTTCAGACTGACTTATTTTAAATATGACATATCTTAGTCTTCAATATATCATTTTTACACAAAAACTAAAATGTTTATTAGTGAATGGTCAAATATTTGATCATAATTAACTTTATATTGTATATTTAACCACTGACAATCTCAACAAACTTCTTTATATTAATATAATTTGGTAAAGTTCACTGCCTTCATATGTCCAGTCAATAATGTTATTACTGACCCTTAGCTCAAAGAATAAGTACAATAACTGTTTATGGTTTCCGGCTGAATGTCTGGGATAATGGTACAGCAGTCAAATCTAAACATTAAAAAAGCATTTGATAAAACGTTTCAAACACAAAACCTGTTCATAACAAAAATGTTTAAACTTTACTATGAAAAATTGACCTTAGAGACAAGAAAGTGCTCAAGAAATCATAACAATGTCATAAACGTGACTTTTGCTTTCTATCAATAATATTATTCAATAATGCATAAACACATGTATTTAAGATACGTTCAGCTGCTGGATCTGAGGTATTAAAACATGATATTCTGCTGGCTTCTCTGTAAAACATAAATCATTTGCCGTCCGGTGCAAAACAGCGATATAAAGTATACGGTCATAAAAGCTTAAAGCAGATTATGACAGAAAATCACACAACCGACCTGAACACCTTAAACACTGCTCTACTTCCGCCCCAGCAACATATGACGCACTTCCGCCCCCTGCTGGACTGGAGCGCCAACTTAGCTCTTCTAACACACGTCTGTTTAAGCCTGTTTTAATTTATTAAATTATTTTTTTAAAGTATAATATACAGTACATAAGTAGAGCATATGGGGCAAATTTAATCACAGTAATGTCACAATGCAAAACAATAATAATAATGGTCCTAAATATTGGCTTATTTATGTACAACATGGACATTCTTGACAGATTTCATGAGAATCACTCGAGGACATTTCTGACAAACAGCTTCTGATCTTCATTCTCCTGTGGCATCCATGCTGATGAGTACAATATGCATACAATAATAGTTTGAGTTATTGAATTGTTTTATTAACAGTTAATGTTGAGTAACGTCAAACTTTAATTGATAGTTCATATGCTTTTGCTCCGTAAGTGAAAATATTTTCTCAAGCTCAATTCCTGGAGGGCCACAGCTCCGCAGAGTTTACCTCCAACCAGCTCCAACTCCAACTCCCACCCTTAACCCATCTCTTCTAGAGAACTACAGACCGGTTTCCCTTCTTCCTTTCATTGCAAAAACACTTGAACGAGCTGTGTTCAACCAAGTCTCTGGCTTTCTCACACAGAACAAACTCCTGGACAGCAACCAGTCTGGTTTCAGAAGTGCACATTCAACCGAGACTGCCTTGTTCTCAGTTGTTGAAGCCCTAAGACTGTCAAGAGCGGATTCTAAATCTTCAATGCTTATCTTGCTGGATCTTTCCGCTGCTTTTGACACGGTTAACCACCAGATCCTCCTGTCAACCCTATTGGCAAAGGGCATCTCAGGAACCGCACTCCAGTGGTTTGAGTCTTACCTCTCAGATAGGTCCTTCAAGATATCTTGGAGAGGTGAGGTGTCCAAGTCGCAACATCTAATGGCGCTTTTCCACTGCATGGTACGGCACGGTACGGTTCACTTTTGGGGGGTTTTCCACTGGGTACAGTACCCCCTGGCACCTGGTACTTTTTTTAGTACCACTTCAGTTAAGGTTCCAAGTGAACCGTACCGTTACCAAAACGTGACGTGTAAACTCTGCTGATCACTGATTGGCCGGAGAGAATCGTCACTACTACGTCACTGAACTTGCGACACAAACACAACAGAACCGCTAGATTTAAATCAGCCCAGCCAGCGAAGGATCGAACGCAACTATTTTTAACAAGCGCACCTTTTTTAACAACCAAAAATTGTCTGTTGAGGAAGTACAGACGTTCCTCTCGTTGATAGCAGAGGAGCGGATCCAGCGAGAGCTTGATGGGGCGACGCAGAATGAAAAAGTTTTTCAGGAGTCGCGGCAGTAGAGGCAACTAGTAAGACTTGACTAGATCTCCCGCCAACGGCTAAGCGGTACTAAACTGCAGTGGAAACGCAAACGAGCCGTGCCGATACTGAAGTCGAGGCCGAGCAGTACCAACGCAGTGTAAAAGCGCTATAACTACTGTGTGCCTCAGGGCTTGGTTCTTGTGTAACTGGTATAGAAAGTATCATGTTCATATATATATATATAGAATTACACAAAAAAATGTCAAATGTGAACGTGATATGCCTGTCTCTGTGTGTGTGCACCTTCCCCTTTAAATTTCTGACTGCAATGTTGATCCTAATTTGCTGTCTTTGCACCTCCTCTTCCCTTTCTGCACTGTCTCTGCGTGGGAGAGGTGGGTTTCTAATGAGCTCTGATTAAACCAATTACATATTTTTCTTTTAAATTACTTTTGTACTTAAATCTGTCATCTAAATCATATACAATACATTGTTTTTCATGTGTATTTTATTATTTTTGTATTTTTATCAAGTTTGGTCACTTTTCTGTCGGATGTGAACGGGAAGCACATGCTAATTACATTGCACTTTACATTCGTCTTACAGAAATGAAAAAGGGCAAATTCACACCGTATATACATACTCTTATGTCTCATCAGATTAAAGAAGAGTCGAAACGTAATCTGATGTCCGTCTGATTAATGCATAAAAAACCCCCACAACGCAGACTACACCGGTTAAACTTGGACCACTTCTCTTCTCTGTCTACATGGCGTCACTAGGTTCTGTCATTCAGAAACATGGCTTTTCATATCACTGCTATGCTTATTACACTCAACTCTACCTCTCATTCCATACTGATGATCCGAAGATAGCTGCTCGCATCTCAGCTTGTATAAAAGACATTTCTTGTTGGTTGAAGGACCATCACCTTCAACTCAACCGTGCCAAGACAGAACTGCGTGTGGTTCCAGCAAACCCAGGCGCTTTCAATCACAATTTTCAATTCCCTCCGTTTACATCAACCATAACTCCTTCAAAAAAAGCCAGAAACTTTGGAGTTATGATTGATGATCAGCTGATTTTCTCAGACCACATTGATAAAACTTTCCGGTCCTGTAGATTTGCTTTATTCAACATCAAGAAATTCAGGCCCTTTCTTTCGGAACATGCTAACCCAACTCCTTGTTCAAGCTCTTGTTCAATCCAGGCTGGACTATTACAATGCTCTCTTAGCAGGTCTTCCAGACAGTTCAATCAAACCTCTCAAATTAATCCAGAATGCGGCAGCAAGATTAATTTTTAACGAGTCGAAAAGAATGCACGTCACACCTCTGTTTATCAATTTGCACTGGCTACCAATAGCTGCTCGCATAAAATTCAAGGCATTGATGTTTGCCTACAAAACCACACTGGCTCTGCACCCCTTTACCTAAAATCATTACTTCAGACTTATGTGGGGCAAAAAGTATTTAGTCAGCCACCAATTGTGTAAGTTCTCCCACTTAAAAAGATGAGTGAGGCCTGTAATTTCATCATAGGTATACCTCAACTATGAGACAAAATGAGAAAAAAAAATCCAGAAATCACATTGTGGGATTTTTAAAGAATTAATTGGTAAAATCCTCGGTAAAATAAGTATTTGGGCACCTACAAACAAGCAAGATTTCTGGTTCTCACAGACCTGTAACTTCTTCTTTCAGAGGCTCCTCTGTCCTCCACTGGTTACCTGTATTAATGGCATCTGTTTGAACTTGTTATCAGTATAAAAGACACCTGTCCACAACCTTAAACAGTCACACTCCAAACTCCCCCATGGCCAAGACCAAAGAGCTGTCAAAAAACACCAGAAACAAAATTGTAGACCTCCACCAGGCTGGGAAGACTGAATCTGCAAAAGGTAAGCAGCTTGGTGTGAAGAAATCAAATGTGGGAGCAATTATTAGAAAATGGATGACATACAAGACCACTGATAATCTCCTCGATCTGGGGCTCCACGCAAGATATCACCCCATGGGGCCAAAATGATCACAAGAACTGAGCAAAAATCCCAGAACCACACAGAGGGACCTAGTGAATGACCTGCAGAGAGCTGGGACCAAAGTAACAAAGGCTACCATCAGTATCACACTGCGCTGCCAGGGACTCAAATCATGCAGTGCCAGACGTGTCTCCCTGCTTAAGCCAGTACATGTTCAGGCCCTTCTGAAGTTTGCTAGAGAGCATTTGGGAGA